>PVJH01003210.1:0-42358 GCA_004026705.1 Nesogale talazaci
ATTCATTCTCCCAAGCAATCATGTAGGAAACATGCCTAGAGCCCATGAACCATAAATCTGCTCTCTATGTACATCCTAAATGTCACTCGACATATCTCACTTCAGTTGGGATAAGTTTTTCAAAATGGGACAGGGTAGAGAGAAGACCATTCCTTTGCTACCATACACCATTGTCTCGAAGTCACCTTTATTCAGCAGACACTCCTATAGGAGTGGAAATTGAACCTTTCTGAAAATTAAAATCAAGATGCACAGTCAGGGGTATGTATCCCTTGAGTAGGCTATTACATTTCTGTTCATGGCTAAATTTTGAGGAGCAACCTCACATAATGGAAAATTGCTTAACCATATTTAAATAGAATTCCAGGGAACAATATATCTGATACTACGTTCCTAATTAGAAATTTTTTGTCTTGCTTCTTTCTATCCATTTTTTTAAAATGAACCATGTTCTCTAGGTACTAGGATTTTTGACTCTATTCTTTTGAGGTACGCACTATGGTTAGTAGGTCAGAGCCGAATGATTGGATGTGGAATCCCCACCAAGCGAACTGAACATTTCCTCACCCTCACTTGTAGCAGATTTAAAGAAGAGATTTACTCTCTTGACTGAAGGATGAAATGTCCTAGGGTGAGGAGAATTCGCTGATTGCTTCCCAAGGTTATGGAATTGGCATCATTGGACTTTGGTTCGGATCTCTTGCTTTAAGAGTGCAATGAATTTCTTGTTTTCATGTCTTCCTTGCCTTCTTTGACATGTACTAATTTAGTGGGTATGGTTCTGCCTTTGTGAAAGAGTGCTACTGAACGCTTCCCCCTCTCACTGCTATCTGTTGTTCATGTAAATAGAGTTCAGTCTCTTAAGAGTTTAGTCTGTAAAAATGAGCAATTTGGGCTGAGCCCTGGTGGCGTAGTGGTTGTGCGTGGGACTGCAGCCCACTAGGTTGGAGGTTCAAACCCAGCAGCAAGGCTGGACCTCCTACTTCCACCACCAGAAGGCAGTGATGCGCCCCCCCCCCCCAAAAATGAGCAATTCATGTATTGAGGTGTGACATTTGATTATATTTGTATGATTTCCCTTTCTTAGCAATGTTTTCAGTTGTACACCACTGGCTAAATGAACAACACGTTAGAATTACTTTATGCTGCAGGAGATGTATAATAATGTTCTGTATCATAAAATGATAATGATGTCTCTAACGTGAATCAGCAATATTTTTAAGCCACAGTTGTATGGGTGGACTTTGTCCTCACACTTAATTCCAGCCCCAGTTTATGAACAATTAGTTCTTATGGTATTGCCCTGATTGAAGTGCATCATCCTGAAGAGATCACTGAAGATATGGACGCAATATCAAAGTATGATGACAAATCTAGATGGTGCTGGGCTATCAGAAAGATTCACATGTGGCTATTAAAGCATTGTCTTCAATCAAGCAGTCATCTAAATGAGGCATCAACTAAATCCACACAGAAGAAGCCCACCAGTGATATAAATACTGTAAATAATAAAGTCCAAATGTGAAGGAGGGAATGGTATCAGAATTTAAATTTTGAATATTTGGTTTGCAGAAGATTATGAGTGACAGTGTAAGCTCAAAATCCACTTTCAGGGAACAACATGGATTGAAACTAGTAAATTTCCTCTGAACATAGTCTAGGAGAATTAATAAATCTTTTAACAAAGAACATGGTAAAGTTGTATATGGAAGATATCATTAGGTAATGTAAAATTAATACTTAACACTTAATCTTCCTTTTGACCCATTTTTCCACAATACATTAGTTCTTCCACTTATTAGCTGAACTATTATAACTTTGTTTCTTCTTCTTTAAATCATTTTATTGGGGGCTTATACAACTCTTGTCACAATCCAGACATACATCCATTATGTCAAAGACATTTGCATATTTGCCACCATCATCATTTTCAACTTTTTTTTGTGGGGGGGCATCACTGCCCTCTGGTGGTGGGAGTAGGAGGACTAGCCTTTGCTCCTGTGGAGCCGCTGCTGGAATTGAACCCCCTCCCAGTGGGCCGCAGTACCGCGTACAACCCCTATGCCACCGGGACTCAGACCCTCCATCTTCATTTTCAAAGCATTCTTTTTCCACCTTAGCTGCTGGTATCAGCTCATTTTTTCCCACTTCCACCTTGACCTTTCCTCCCTCATAAACCTTTGATAATTTGTAAATTATTACCATTTTTTCATGTCTTACACATTCACTCTCTTTTCTGCTGTCTATCCCCCTGAGAGGGAGTTACATGTAGATAATTGTGACCAGTTCCCCTTCTCCCGCCACCTTCCTCTTACCCTTCTGGTATTGCCACACTCATATTGGTCTTGAGGGATTTGTCTGTCTTGGATTCCTTTGTTTCCAGTTCTTACATGCTCTGGTCTAACTGGATTTGTAAGGTGAACTGGGGTCTTGATAAGTTGGGGGGAAGAAGCATTAAAAAACTAGAGGAAAGTTGTATGTTTTGTCAGTGTTATACTGCACCCTGACTGGCTCATCTCTTCTTTATGACTCCTCTGCAAGGGAATGTCCAGTCTACAGAGGGACTTTGGGACTCCACTCCACAGTCTCCCTCAGTCCAAATGATATGATTGCTTGTTCTGTTTCTTCGATGCTTAATACCTGATCCCATCACCAACTTATGATCACACATACTGCTGTGCTTCTTCCATGTGGACTTTGTCACTTCTCAACTAGATGGTTGCTTGTCTATTTTCAAGACTTTAAGATCCAAGATGTGATATCTTTTATAGTTGGGTGCCATCAGCTTTCATCACGACATTTGCAATACACCCATTTTCTCTTCAGAGATCACATTGTGAAGATGAGCATTGTGGAGTGCCAAGTTATTAGAAAAAAGTGTTCTCACATTGAGGGACTTCTTATGTAGAGGCCAAATACCTTTTGACCCACTTTTAAAGTTGTTTCAGTTTTTAATATTTTCTGCATTTTTCTTTATTGAAGTTTTTCTATTTTTCTCTAGCCATTGTTGGTTTTGTTTGTTTGCTTGATTCCTGTTAGTGTTTTGCATAATTTTCTGTGTATAAAATCCAGGAAAGATAAATCTCTGGAGATAGTAATTGGATTGATAATTGCCTACCGATATGGCAGGTGAGAATGGTGGGAAATTAGGAATGTGAAACAATGAATATGAATATAACAATGAATATGAAAAGAAAATGTTCTGAATTTCTTGTGGTGTTGATTGCACAAATTTCTTCACATGATTTAACAATTAAATTTTATGACATGTGAAGTATATGTACATAAAACTATTAAAAATATATGTTGTGCTAGTCCAGGTAGACTAGAGATACTAATTTCTGGAGACTCTCATATGTATAGAAAAGAACTTTATATACAAGAGCAGTTGAACATTAATGATCCCAGTCCAGTCCAGATCAAATCTATATGTCTGCTATTAGCCCATATGCCCAAAACCATCTATAACGTCCTCTTCTGACTCATGAAACACCTGCAATGATACCAAATGCGGGAAGATCAGAGGCCAATGGATGGGAAGTCCTATGATTCAAGTTGCATTGTAAGCGTCTTAGCACTGGCTGGGGTCTCCACATGGCTTCTCCACCACCCAGGTTTGCATCAGGGTAGGTCCATGTGACTTTTCCTCAGATATGTGTCACAGCAAGTCACTCTTGTCAGTAGAGAGTGTCAAAAAGAGTGAACTAAGAGAGAAGGGTTTTCTGTCTAAAAGAAGAAAATACAGGAGTTCCCAGAATTTTCAGGAGAACGGCATGTCCACACAGAGGACTCATTCGTTATATCTTGATTGACAGGCAGGACTCTATCCCTTCATTCATAATTCTCTCAAATTGACACTGGATTATGTAACTAGTACGTGTCTTTTCTTCTTAACACTTGAAAACAGTCTTTTACTGTAAATTTGCCAATTGCAATATCTCCTTTAATTCTCTGACTAGTGGTTTTGTGGCATTGGCTATGGACCCCAGTAAAATGAAATTCTTTAAAATGTATTTTTTGTTTTGTTTTTTTGGGCATCATTGCCCGCTGATGGTTGTGGGAGCTATCCAGCCTTACTCCTGAGAGCAACCACTGGATTTGAACCACCAAGCCCGTGGGCTGCAGTCCTGCACTCAACCACTTATGCCACCGGGGCTCAGCCCAAAAGCTTATTTTTTCTCCATTTATCACGATGCTACTTATCGATTCAGTAGTGAAGGTTTATTTTTTATTCTTTATGTTGAGGGCTATAGCTAAATCCTTGATCTTAATCAGTAAATGCTCCTTTTAGTCCTCTTTGCTTTCACCAAATAAAGTGGTGTCATCTGTAGACTGACAGTTGTTGATGAGTCTTTCTGGAATCCTGATGCCACCTTCTTTTCATAAAGACCAGATTCTCTGATGACTTGCTTAGCATATATGTTGCTTAGGATAAATAAGGGGAAAGGATACAATACAGACACATGTCTTTCCTGGTTTTAAATCCGGTAGTATACCCTTCCTCTATGTGAAAGACTGCATCTTAATTTATGTAGTTTTGCACGAGAACATTTAAGTATTCTGGAACTCAATATCTTTACAGTGGTAGTCATAATTTGTTTTGATTTACAGTCAAATAACCTTTGTTACATAGTCAATAAGACAGGGATAAACATCTGATATTTCCTATCAAAATCCCGCAGATACAAACAATGATATTTCTTGTTTACCATCCTCTTGCAAATATTACTATAATTACTGTAAGTTATTTGTTGATGTACTCATGCAACGATTAAAAAATTTCTCCTCTGAAAAACTTTTTATGTGTGAATTAATGATATTGTTAGATATCATTATGTCACATTATCTTTCTTTTACATGCAAAATTATGTGTTTCTTTAAGTCAGTTGACCAGTTATTCATCTTCCAAATTTCTTGGGATGAACAAGTGAGGACTTCCAGTGGTGCCTCTATTCCTTCAAACATCTCATTTAGTATTTCATCCATTTCTTGAGCTTTAGTTTGCCAGTGTTTTCAGTGTAACTTGGTCATCTTTCTTCAGTACAATGGATTCTTAATCATACACCACACCTGAAATGATTGAATTTTGACCAGTTCTCTTTGATACAATTGTTCTTTTATTCTTTCTGTCTTCTTTTGATTCATTCTGCATTATTTAATTTTTGCCAAGAGTAATTTAATATTTAAGCTGAACATTTCAATTTTTCTGATCCTTTTAGAAATTCTGAAAATATTATTCTTTTTGTTTTGCAATTCCAAGAATTAATACTTTCCATTATCGTTGTATGGTTTGTTTCCCTGAATTGTCTTTTGAAGTTTTCTGTTCAGTATTTTTCACAGGTAATATTAAGTGCCAGTATTCTAAAGAAAGGTGACCCAACTGAATATCTAATTTAGCAATTAATGTCATTAATATCATGCTCCAGGTAAATTATACTGAAGAGAATAAAAATTAAGTGCAGTTGTATATTGACAGGAAACTTCCAGATTTTCAAACCTTATTAAGAAGAGAATGTAGAAGAGTGATGTCATTGCTGATGTCATATGAATCTTAGTTGACAGCAAAGACTATACCAGAAATATGGTACAGGCTTCCCATGTTGCATTAACTGTGTGGATTATAACAAATGGTGACTACCATTGAAAAATATGTGAATTTCATAATACTTAATAGCTCTCATATCAAAATATACGTAGACTAACGGCAGCCAAACAGAAGAAGGTTACACCTTGTGGCTTAATGAATGAGGAAGACCTCAGAAGAATTGATGCATATAAATTACGGGGCTGACAAAGAATTTTACAGATACCATGGGCATTCAGATGAACAAACAAATCTAGCTTGGTAGAAATACAGCCTGGATGCTCCTGAGAAGTGAGGCTGTTGAGCTATAACTTCACATCCTCTGGACATACTATCAGGGTAGAAGAGTCTCTGGGTAGGATATCATGCTTGATAAAGTAGAGGTGCAGTGAAAAAGAGGCAGACCTTCAATGAGCGGGATTGAAACAGTATCTGCAACAATGGGCTCAAGATATAATAACAATTGTGAGGATGTTTCACGACCATAGTATTTCATTCTGCTGTTCACGGGGTCACTGTTAGAAGAAACTCTGTATCATATAATAACAACAACAATGCTTTAGAGCCAGGTAAAGTATTGTCTGAGTTGTATCCTCTACATACTTACCCAATATTTATGTAGAACAAATTATCAGAGAAGCAGTATTATATGAAAACAAAGGGTGCATTGGGATACCAGAAACACTCATTGACAATGGTCAGTATAGAGATGGCACCACTTTGTTTGGAAGAAGCAAAGAGGACTAGAAATAGCATGTGTGGACACAGCTTTAAGCTCTCAATAGAAAAACACACACAAACCAAACGCCCTCATTAGTGAGTCCAGATGAAACATCATGATAAACTGAGAAAGGTTAGAGGTTTTCAAGAATTCCATTTTACTTGAATTCGCAACCAATGACATGAGCATATCTATCAAGGAATCAAAGGATGGATTGATTGCATTGAGAAATCTTCTGTAAAAGACCTCTGTCAAGTGTTAAGAAGCAAAGATTTGTGTATAATCACCAAAGTGTTATTAACTGAAGTCATGGTATTGCACATATGCAATAGCATGAGAAAGTTTGACAATGAATAAGAAAGTTCCAATTAGGTCTTGGAATTATGTTACTGATGAAGAGTATTGGATATATAATGTGTTGCCAAAAGAAGGAACAAGTCTCTTTTGGAAGAAGCACAGATAGTCTGCTCTTTACAAGAGATAATGGCTGTGGTTTATTTCACATACCTTGGACATGTAATAAGGAGGACCAGTCCCTGAGAAGGGCATCATGCTTGGCAAAGTGGAGGGTCAGTTATAATGAAGAAATCCCATGGTGAATAGGTTGACACCGTGGCTGCCACATTGGACAAACATAAATGATTGTGAAGATTGGGGAGTGTTTCATTCTGTTGTACCAAGAGTGATTACAAGTAAGATACCTTACAAACAATATTCAATTTATGTTGTCAGTTTCCGAAAGGTTTCAGGGAATAATTATAGTAAACAAATAATTATTGATAGACAAAATTTGAAGATTGATGTGATTCATGTGGACTATTAAACTGTGCAAGGCTAGTATGTTTTGCATTACCCTGTGGTATGTAGTAGTTAACGCATTGGGTTGCTGTGGGATGCACACTCCCACAAATGAATGGGTCCGAGGAGGCAGTTGTGTAATTGAGGGTAAATTAAAGATACATCAGACCCAGCAAAGCATGCGAGGGATCACGTAGACTATGACTTCAGGAGCGGGTTCTGTAATTTATATACTCTTGGGGCAAGCAAGTTCCCATAATTACAGGTAACCACACATGTAACAAAGTAGGCTGTACCCTAACCCTAAAGGTCCCTGAGTTCCTTGGAGGAGTACCAGAGCTGGGGGCAGGTGAGGGGGTGACTGGCCCCTTCATAGGGACAAGTATAGCACATGTCTGCTCCTGTAGTTAAAGCTACTGGCTAGATAGCAATCAGCCATTGCTTGTAAAAGGTATCTAAGAAAACACTCTTATGGGAGGATATAATGGAAAATAATTATCAGAGGGAGCCAGCCTCTCAGACATACATCACAGGTTCGATAGGCGCAGTTGTACATTGATTATTATTTATTATAGTAAAGTTATTGAGGGCATGAGAGAGAGAGAGAGAGAGAGAGAGAGAGAGAGAGAGAGAGAGAGAGAGAGAAATAATAAGACTCAGACACATTTCATGGTAGCTTGCTCACCTCAGCTCCATTGGTAGCCCATGTGGAGAGGCAGTGAGTGGGGGAAGGGATTACATGAGGGAGAGGGCCCGAAAGCATCCAGTGCTGAAGGGTGGGAGAGTGGAGGTTCTCGAAGAGTCCTTACTGTGCCTCAGCCTTTGGCACCATGTAAGGGCCTAATTACAGGTAAGGACATACGTCACAGGAAAGCGTTGTACCATCACATGAAGGGGATGAGTTAGGGGTGTACATGTAACCCCAAGGGGAGGGACTAGGAGTATACATGTGACAAGAAGGGCGGACCCTAGACTCAATATGGCAGCCTAACCTTGATTATCCTTGGGTGGGTTTGACCTCTTTGCCTCCTACAAGGAAGTACTCTATTGATACGCTTTCAGAAGGGAGTGGACCTACTTTAGGGTGGGATAGGCCATACAGATTGTTATGGATAGCAAGCAACTCTAAGGAAAAATAGTTCCTGACATACTTTGGTTCACATCCAGGTGCATAGTTATATTCTGCATGTAGGAAGCGGCTTAAGTTTGACATATATTTGGGGAGATAACCTGGGAGAAATCTTTCTGTTTCCCACAAATATTAGTTAGGAGAATGTGATTGGGACTCATTTCTTTTTTTTTAAATAATTTTATTGGGGGCTCTTACAGCTATTATAACATTCAATACATCATCTGTGTTAAGCACATTTGCACACATGTTACCACATTTGTTTTCACACATATTTCACTCGAGCCCTTGGTATAAGCTCCTCTCCTCCCCCCTTTTTTAAATGAATCATTTTATTGGGTACTCGTACACCTCCCCTCACGATCCATACATACATCAATTGTATGCAGGCCTCATTTGCACACTTGTTGCCATCATCACTCTCAAAACTTCCTCTCTCCACCTAGGCCCCGAGTTCCAGCTCCCCATATTCCCCCCCACCCCCAATGAACTTTTAATAATTTACAGATTGCTGTTGCTTTTTCATATAGTACACTGCCCAATGTATCCCGTCACTCATTTCCCTGTTGGACTTGCCCCAGAAAGAAGGCTATACGTAGATCCCTGAAATTGGTTCCCCCTTTCTACTCCATCAACCCTCCACCCTCCCAGTAGTACCACTCCCATCACTAGTCCTGAGGGAACATCTATCCTAAATTCCCCATGATTCCGACTCCAGTGTACATCCTCTGCTCTAGCTGGACTTGTCTGGTAGAACCAGGACCATGATAGTGGGTGTGAGGAAGCATTTTAGAACTAGAGGAAAGATGCATATTTCGTTATTACTACACTGTACTTTAACTGGCTCATCTCCTCCCTGCAACCTCTCTGTAAGAGGATGTCGCTTCACCTATTGATGGGATTTGGGTCGCCCATCTGTACTCCCCCTTATTTATAATGATATAATTTTAGTTCTTTGATGCCTGACATTGGATCCCTTCAACACCTCGTGTTCACACAGGCTGGTGTGCCTCTTCCATGTGAGCTTTGTTGCTTCTGAGCTGGATGGCCGCTTGTTTACTCAAGCCTTTAAGACCCCAGATGCTATATCTTTTCATAGCCTGCACCATCAGCTTTCTTCATCACATTTGCTTATGCACACGTTTGTCGTCAGTGATCATATCAGGAAAATGAGCATGCAATGTTATGATTTTTAGTTCTTAAACCCTAATAACTGATCCCTTTGACAACTCATGGTCCCACACACTGGTGTGTTTTATCCGTGTGAACTTTGTTGCTTCTGAGCTGGATGACCACTTGTTTACTCAAGCCTTTAAGACCCCAGATGCTACAACTTTTGATAGCCGGGCACCATCCACTTTCTTCACCATCTTTGCTTTTGCACACATATTTTTCTTCATTGATCGTGTCGGGAAGGTGAGCATCATGGAATGCCAATTTAATAGAACAAAGTGTTCTTGCACTGAGGATGTACTTAAGTGCAGGTCCAATGCCCATCTGTTCTACTACTAAGCCTATATGTATATGTTCTTTGATCTATTTGCCCCACTGTCACATAAATAAATATATGCGCCTATGTACATACCTCTATTTAAACCTCTATAAATGACCTTTATACCCCAGTTCTTTCTTCTATTTCCTTTTACTTTTCTCTTGTGATTAGGACTCATTTCTGACTCAAGTGTGAAGATCTCCTTCCACCCCAGAATCCTGTCCTGCCAGGCATCTTAAATATGAGAATAAAGAGTTTACCCACATATACTGTCTTCCTCTCCCCAGTTTCCCACAGGCTGCCACACACAGGGTCTACAGTTCGAAACTACCAGTCAATTTTCAGGAGAAAGACAAGGCTTTTTTATGGGTCAGGGTCTAACCAGGCAGTCCCCTGACTGGGCAGCCCCCAGGACCAGGCAGTCCCTTGCACTCCTTTGCACCAGCTTCACAAGAAGGAGATGAACATCCTGCTGAACTTTGTAACCCCTGCCTCTGGCATTTCACAGAGCTTATTTTCCCAAGTAGGGCACAACCTCTACCAGGGCAAAGCATGAAGCACCCCCTCTCACATTCTGGGAATCAAGTTTGATAAAAGAGTTGATTTACTCACAAGTCATCGCCCAACCTGAAATTTGTAAATGCAGCACAAGAAACCTCCCCTTTCTTTTATTAGCCTGCAAGCCTGTTGCTCAAAGCCTTTAAATATCCCACCACCCCAAATACTGGGCACGGCTTCCCTGGCCTAACTCTCAGGTCTCAGGACCACCCAGGAGCCCAAGATGCTCTTGTCTCTCTGCTGACCCTTCCCTTCCCAAAAGTCCTTCACTCCCTGCAATAAAGCCTATATATTTGCTTTTCATTCCTAACTGAGCTCTGTCTCCTTCCAGTGGCTTTGTCTCAACCTCTCAGCTTTCTACTCTGGTAGAGTTAGGTGGTCTTGGAAATGCACAGGGACAATTCTCTCTATTAGGTCACTCTGAGTTCAAATGGACTTGATGGCAGTGAATTTGGTTATTTGGAGACAATCTGTGCTGTTTCAGAGGGGAAAAATCACTGACAATGAGTTCGTGTAGAAACACTGCTTCATCAGTGACTATCAAACATATTGGCCTACGTCGTTGCTCAGGTGCTCGGTATAGAGAGATGAACGAATGCATTATCACTAAAACCAGACTCCTTGCCATTGGATTCATTTTTACCCTGGATGGCCCTGTAGGGAAGGGTAGAAATGCCACTGCACATTTCTGAGACAATAACCATTTGTGGGAGTATGGGTTGGTGGCTACTAACTACTGACCTTGTGATTAGCAGCCCAACATGTAACCAGTGCTCTAGCGGGAATCCTGTGTACTATCAAGGTATGAATGAATAACCTCTTACTCTGTGAAAGCCGTTTTGTATTCTTAATTAAAAAGTCATTTAACTTACTTCTTTATATGAGAATATATAAAGAACATTCCCGTGAAACTTATATACCATTAAAAGTAATATGGAGTTCTTTGATGGTACAAATGATTAATGTGCTTGACTTCTGACTGAAATACCAGTGCATTGTTCTACACTGACACACACAGTCTGCACGAATGGAATCTAATTCTACGGCAACTGTGTTTTGTTTTTTTGAGTAATAAAGCAGAGTTTCCTACTCTCAATCATTACAGTCAGATTACACATAGCAGAGAAGAAGGGTTGTCTGACCACCCTGCTACGGGGCAAACAAGAAGAGAACATAACAGGAGCAAAACAAAGACAGAAACCCCCTAAAGAGCACCCCCAAATAGGCTGTAGGTTAGGAAGGGCAGTTCATGGAATTTCCCCAGGACCACTGGGGGAGATAGTCATAAAGGTCTGACATGGAAGCATGCATTTTTTTTCCCTTTGTCTGTTGTGATTTTTTGGTTTGTTTCTTTTTTTTTCTTTTTGTCATCTGTCTTTTTGGTTTTTGCTCAACTGTTTGTTTGGACTATGTCCTTGTTAGTATGTCTACTTAAACAAGACAGGCCTTGGATGCAAGCTTGAGGAGAAAGCAATGGAACCAACAATCCCTGGGGGACTTAGGGGGAGAAAGAGGTGGGAGACAGATGCGATGCGAAAACAGTGCCATAGACAGGAAAACAGCTCGGGAATAAAAATCAAAAATGAGGTGGATAGAGAGATCTTGGAAAAGCTGACACAGCAGCAATCTAGCTGAGAAGAAGTATACTATGAGGCAGAAGTAGGATGAGCATGATGGTGGGGCAGGAGGAGGGTAAAAGGAAACAGGAATGATCTAGGAAGCAAAGCTATAGATAGAGGTATAAGCATAGTGGTGTTCATATGTAATTGTATTAATCCATAAACTAGAGCTATTGGCCCATGTACATATATTTATATGGCAATACAGTGAAGTAGTGGATAGACACGGGGGCTCAGAGCAGAGACCCAAAGCCCATTTGTAGAAATGGAACATCCCCCACAAAGAGGTCACAAGGAAGAGATGAGTTAACCAGGGTGCAGTAAAACACCAATGATATACACACACAATATATACATATACATAGACACACAATAGATATATACATATACATACACACATATATAATCCTTCGGTTCCTTCAGGCTTCCTCACCCCCACCACCATAACCCCAGTAATGCCTCTCACTTCGGACGAGATCAGAGGATGTACACAACTGCAGATAAGACATAAACTCTCATGACACACACAGCCCCGGAGCAGGAATGGGAAAAGAGATACCAGGTAGGAAGGGTGAAGGTGGAGAGAACCGGACGACGTGGGGATCAGTTACAATGATGACACACAACCACACACACCCCACCCAGGAGAAAGAATAATTGAAACCAGAACATGAAAATAATAATAATTGATTATCTATCAAGGGGTCATGAGGGGGAGGAAGGTAGGGGAAAAAGAGGAACTGATACCAAGAGTTCCACAGAAAGTAACTGTTGAAAGAGTGATGACAGCATACGTACAAAGATGCCTGAACAACTGATGTGTGGATTCTAGTAAACACTGTAAGACCTCTCAACAAAGTGATTAAAAAAATAAAGGCGGGAACTTCTGGCATAAAAAAGAAATCACAGTCAGATCCTTTCAACTTCCAGGAGCCAGTTTATTCTTGGGCCCCAAATTTTCCTGTGCATGTTTGCTTAGTCAGTGTAGGAGCTTTAGATGTGATTTTCTCTGTAAATAATGCAAATTTGGTAGTTTCCTGAGATCAATGGAGCATCATTTAGACATTGCTGTCAGCACTTTACGTACCTTCTTTATAACTTTTGTCCGTGATTCTTTTGAAAATCTAAGCTATAAAAATAAACAAACCATATATAAATCTCAGTATTTAATATCTAAAGAATATCATAAAATAGTATCAAATTTAGCAATACTATCATTTTTATGCTTTTTGGTGAGTTTTATTCAATTCATGAGACAGGTAACTAGAAATACATGTTTTGGAATCTTTTTTTCCTAATGTGCCTTTTATTTTGATTATAGATTGTGTTGCCTCCTCACCTGGAAAAGATAAGAGAAAAACTTGCAGAGAATATCCATGAACTCTGGGTTATGAATAAAATTGAACTTGGCTGGCAGTATGGTCCGGTATATAATTTTGAATTTTATTTTCTGAGACTTGTGGTGTGTCTTTCTGAAAACATACTTTTTCACATTTATTTTGCTATGTGCTTGCATGAATCATTTGATTTTCTTTTCCCTTACACAGTAGTTTTAATGTAAGTTTTGTTTACTGTAAGGAATGACATTAATGAATTCATTGAAGGTTTGTCTAAACAATTGAAAAATTATCAATATTTGGCCTGAAAGAGTTTTTTTTAAAAAAATCAAGCTTAATGTATATAGGCAATGAGCATTGATTTCTAAGTTTTTAAAAAATCTGCTTGAAAGTCTGGCTGCTCTTCATGGATCACCTCACTGTGATACCCATGTGTTTAGATTTCTCAGAGGAAAAAACAAATAAAATATAATTGATACTAGAAGGAAATGAAATACCTTTCATTAATTTATAGCTATAATTTGTCATATTGCTTACATGTACCTAATATTTAATGTGAAATTTTGTATTAATATATTTGATAATGATCGAAGAGAATTTATGAAAGCAAGAGATAGCTTACAGCCTGTGAAATGGACAGCCACAGTCATTTCAAATAGATGACACCAGTCAGTTGTGCTTTTAATTGATCTTCAAATCAGTTTAGCCCTAATATAAAAGTTATGAAAAAGGTAGAACTAAGTCACTCCATAACCTTCAGAAATAGAACTCAATTTAAGTCACCACACATTGATAGTGTGTGTCTGCCTCTTGCTCTGTACCTTCTTGGCTCTTGGAATATATACAAGAACAAGACTTAACAATCCCTGTTCTTTTGAATGTACAATCTAATATGGAAAATAACCAGAATTGCTGCCTACGCTTCTCTAACTCATAGCAATCTTCTGCCTTTCTGAATACAAAAAACTCACTGCCAGCAAGTCAGTTCAGACCCATCTTTACCCTATTGGACAGTAAGGCAGGGTAGAATTGCCTCCATGGGTTTCTGAGACTGAAAATCTTTATAAAAGTGCTAAAAAAGACAACCCTCTCAAACTTATTGTCCTCAGTAGATTCCCTCATAAAGTGAGCTGATAGGGCAGAGTTAACTGGCCCTGTGGGATTCTGGACTGTTACTCTTTGCAGGAGTAGGAAGTCGCATCATTTTCCTGTGGAGAGGCTGGTGGTATTGAACTTCTGACCTTACAGTTAGCAACCCAACATGTAACCGCTCTGTGCACTCGTACTCTTTATGAGAGTAGAAAGCCTCGTTTTTCTTCTCTGCAGAGGCTTGTGGTTTTGAACTGCTGACCTTGTCAAACCAATGAATAATTCACTATACCAACAGAACACCTGCATTTCAAAATAACGCTATGCAATCTGGGATTTTAATTGATAATTTTTCAAAGTGGGTCACTAAGTCTTTCTTCAGACATGCCTCTGAGTGGATCTGTGTGCACAGGCTGAGAACCAGTTTTTACCACTCATCTCCAAAAAGAAGTAAAGTTCAAAAGTACTGCAACTCGTGCTCCCCTTCATACATGAACTGATCTTTCTAAGCAAATCATCTTTAAACATGTTTCTGAAATCAGTCTATGGTTGAATACAGGTTTAGGGTGTCTTCAAAAAAAGAGATCTAATCAAAACAGTAGCTTCAGATGGGGTTTTCTAGGCCAGTTGAATCCAAGACAGTGAGGTCAATGCAGAGTTAACAGTGACTGCTGAAGTGTGGAGTCCACAGGGGGTAATTTTGACAGATTCTTCTTGAAGGACACAAAGCCTTTACAAGGGCTAGTTATGGAGAAGTTTTAAGAACATTGAAAATTGTACTAGTGGGAAAATTGCCTTGAAGGATATTTTTCCATTAAAATGTATTGCTCGTTATTGAAGGCTAGCAAGGGCTATCCTAAGAGGATTTCATTTTAACATCTTACCCTACCCACCCTCCAGCCCCAATCTTGCCCCATTCTTTTTGTTTTCTAAACTCCAAAAACATTGCAAAGGGACATAACCTCACAAGTAAAATCCCCCAAAGATGCCAAAAGTGCTGTTTGGATGGGGTATACAATGGAAGAATTCTTCAGGGAAAAACTGCTTTTGAAAGGTATAGTTCAATATTCATAGAAACAACAGCTTCACACTTTGGCATTTTGGTTAAACACATGTGTATATGATTTTATAGTAAAACTTTTCGACTAACCCTTGTATTTTCTGTATCTGGGAAACTGAGGGGCTACTCTGGGTTGATAATCTGATTTTTTTTTCCTCTTGCTTACCTCCTCCGCCTCCACTTTCTATTGCTTTTATCTAGTTGGGTCACTTTCATTTTTGTGTGACTTTAGAGACAACTGTGTGCTGACTTTTGGTCCTATTTCCAGGTTAGAGATGATAACAAAAGACAGCACCCATGTCTGGTGGAGTTCTCCAAGCTGCCTGAACAGGAACGCAATTATAATTTACAGATGTCCTTGGAGACCCTGAAGTGAGTTTACCTTTTATTTTCACCACTCTATTATGCCTCAAAAAGAGGCCTGGTGGTACAGTGGCTTAGTGGTTATGCTGATAACAAGCGAGCAGTTTGAAACCATCAGACTGACCTTTTACTCCCAGTGACACGCTCAAGAACTCACATGGGGCAGATATGTCATGGACTGCAGGGTTCCGATGAGTTGGAATTGATGATGACAGTGAGTGTTTTTACATTTTCATACCGCTTTAAAGGAGCCCTGGTAATTGTGTTGAGTTGAGTTGAGTTGAGCTGCTAACTGCATAGTCAGCTGTTCAAGTCCACCAGCTCCTCCCCTGGAGAAAGATGAAGCTTTGTACTGCTGTAAAGATTTACAGTCTCAGAATCTCGTGGGCAATTCCACTCTGACCTAGAAGATCTCTATGAACTTGAGTGGACACAATGGATGGCGGGAACCCATTTGGGATAGTGGATTGGTGAATCAGAATCAACTGGTAGTGAATTTTTGGGTTTATAACTTTGTTTGTACTTCCTCCTTCTCTTGTAAGTGCCTTCAGACATAAATCCTTTTAAAGACCATAATGTGTCCCCTGCAATTTGCAGCACTGTACATCAGACACGGATGGTGTATGTCTATTTCAAAATGCTTCTAGTTCTCCAGTGAAGTTTTAACTTTTTTTTTCTAGTAGAACATCAGTTAGTGTTTCATTAAGAGACTCTGTTTCATATCTGATATGAGAACATGTTTGTTTCGTAAAGCAACACTCTAGCTCATCAAGGATAGAAAAGGTATCAAAGAGCAGGTACAAACTCACAATGAACTTGAGAGCTACTTCATTTTTCTACAAAGTGGTAGCAGGTTTTGATTGGTGTGTGACGTTTACCACTTCAGGTCTCGCCTGGCACAGCTGACAGACAAAGACAGAGACTGGATAAAAGTCAAAGAAGAAAACTTTACTTTGATTGATCAAGCAAAGAGAAAGCTGGAATTAAAATTGTGAAGGCAAGCTCCCTCAAAAAGGGGACTTCAGTTTTATGTATGCATACCAGAAATTAAATTGAGGGAATTATAAATATATACAGTTTTCATAGTCATAATCATGAATATGCATTAGCGTGGGATTATGATTTTTTTTACAAGTGATGGCATATTGTACCCCTAGTTTTCATATGTGTTCTATATTGGTTTGGGAGCATTTTATCAAGTGACTTTTGTGTTTTTGACCAAAGTTCTTGTTCTGAGATGATTACAAGTTTGTGATTATCCTTATTGTGCATGTTTGGCAGGCCAGGTCTGGTCACAATGGATATATATATACTTGTTGTGGTGGTATACTTTTGCAGAAGGAAAAGGGCTAAAAAATAGACTGATCTCAAGACAGGAGGTTAAGAATAGGTAATAGATGAGTTACGTTACAATATCCTGTGACTTATCATATCCTAAGAATAAGTTCCTTTGGCAAGGTGTGTTATATACAACATTGCATAGGCTAAGCAGGTTGGGAAGTGGTCTCGATCCACTTTTTTTTCTCGGTAATTACCATCAAAATCTATAGAACACCCTTTGGGATATTCTAATATAGAATGTCATCCTGCTTCAGCATGTCATGACTTAAAACAATAGGGTCAGGATCTAATTCCTAATCAATGTCAATCCAACCCATTATAGTCTAGGAAAGTTTTTTGCTAGAAATATCAGCTGACTTCAAAAAGTTCAACACAAAATCTGATTGTCTTTCAGATCACATTGTCTACATACTTTTTGTAAACCTCTTGTAGTTAATAGCTTAATTAAAGAAGGCCATCACTTTTTCCCCCCCACAAAAGACAGATTACACACAACTCATGGTCATTGAGTTACAGGACAGAGCAGAACTGCCCTTGTAGGATTCAGAGGCTGTCAAACTTTACAGGAGCAGGCAACCTCCTATTTCTCTCTTGGAACTACAGGTTGGTTTGAACTGCTTCCCTTGTCTCCTTACCCAACATTGCCCAGAGGGAGCCTTAAAAGTTGTAAAGTGTTTGTTAGACTGTGAGCTTAAACATTTTCATTGAGCTTATTTAATATACCTCAAAGTGCCTACAGTTGGAAAGATATTTAACAAAACATTGTGTCAGTTGCCTTCTCTAGCTCTAGTCACACAAACATTTTTAACAGGCCTCCAGCAATTCTGCATCCAGGTAGCAGTCCTGTGACATTTGTTGTCTTTCTGTTGATAGTGTTCATTTATTTTTAAGCAGTAAAGCTTTGAAAAAAAGACTGAATGGCTTCTTTGGGAATGCAGAAATGAAAATCTTATTTTAATTCAAAATGGACTTTTAATTTATGTTTCAAGTCATTTAAGTCATATAGGACAGTACCTTAATTTTTTTGCAATTTACTTTTCCATAACCCTTTGACCACTTTTGTTTGCCTTGATCTTGTTAAGAATAAGGATTTGTTTTTCTTGACATTTATTTACCAGTGTTTCACAACACAAAATAGGAACAGTTTTCAGATTATGGGCTTTAGGTTAAGATATGTTGCTTTTTATTAAAATTATGGAAACTAATTAGGTATAAAGTGTCAGGAAGTTTGTAGGAATTGTGTGCACGAAATAAAGAGGGAGTCCGAATTAGAGGAGATTTGACGCAGGCTTTATTGGGAGCTTGCAGATGTGCTCAACAGCTTGTGGGAAAGCAAGCTGATGAAACTGCGCCCAACCAAGGTAGAGGGGAATTTTTATACCCCCCTCTGTCGGCCCAGAAAGGGTCAGGCTATTCTCTGTGGGCAACAGCGTGATGGTTGAGTCATTCCCTTTGTGGCTTTGTGCAGAAGGGAGAGGCAAAACGTACGTAATGTTTGAGTCGTTCCCCGTGTGGCCAGGGGCTGGACAGTAAGCGTTTCGCAGAGAGTGGCTGATTTCAGGGACACAAGTTACAATGGGGGAGGGGCAGGGGCCACTGCCGGACTCGGACATGAAGTAAATTTGGCAGCTTTATAAAGTCTTTTTTTTTTTTTGGGGGGGGGTGGGGGAGGCGTGTTGCAATCAGTTAAACATCTAACTACAAACTGAAATTTGGAGTTTTAACTGACCCACAGTCCTAAAAAGGCCAGAAGCCTGCTTCTGAAAGGTCACAATCTTGAAAACTCTATGAAATACAGTTCTACTTCAACAGTAAGGGGCTGTGATGAATTGGAACTTTGTTGAAGGCAACTATTTGTGTCTGTGTTTGTTTCAGCATTGTAACTACATAACAACAGCAGCAGCAGCAGCAAAACAAACAGTCCCATTGCCATGCAGTTGATTTCAACTTTTGGTGGCCCCTGGTCCATGAGATAGAGGATTTTCAATAACTGTTTTTTTGGTTATAGCCCACCAGACCTTACTTCCTAGGGTAGGTTTGAAATGCTGCTGTTAGGGTAATGTTCAAGTGCAAATCGCCTTCACTGCTGTGGGGAGACACCCTAAATAGGAATGTCCTTTTTGATTATCGGGTGCCAAAAGTCCAAAGAAAAGACCAGGAGTGACACTGGGAGACGTCGACGTTCTTATCTATGAGGAGATTCTTTATAGGGGTGCAGTTCTGTAAGTTTGTGGTGCCTGGCATTGGCAGGGTTTTGCAGGCACTCAGGACTGTGCAGGATCAGGCTGAATTTCTGTCTTTTGTACAGAGGGTTGCTATAAGGTGGAACTATCTTAAGGGTATTTAATTCCTCTTTCAACTCAATAAATAAAGATATGTGAAGCATCTGTTAGCTAAAATTTTTAAAGACACTCAGAATTTAAGTTCTAATACATTTCCCTAATCTTTTTAAAGATTTATAACTCTTGGCTCACACAGGGTTGTATGCTTTGTCCCTGGAAACTTGGCTGGCATCTCATGAGATGGATGCTTATTTTCAGAGAAGCTTTTAAGATCTCAGATACTCTTTCTGATAGTTGGGGACCATCTGATTTTTTCATACATCTTGCTATAGCAATCATATCATTTTGAGTAGGAGCAACGAAGTCCACATGGAAGAAGCACACCAGCCTGTGTGACCATGAAGTATCAATGGAAGCAGTTAGCAGGCATCAAAGAACAAAATTATATCATTGCATGCTCACCTTCCTGATAGGATCACTGAAGACAAAGGTGTGCTTCAGCAATTGTGGTGAAGAAAGCTGATGGAGCATGGCTATCAAAAGATAAAACATCTGGGGTCTTAAAGGCTTGACTGTAAACAAGCCACCATCTAGCTCAGAAGCAACAAAGTCCACAAGGAAGAAGCACACCACCTTATGTGACCAAGAGGTGTCAAAGGGATCAGGTATCAGGCATCAAAGAACTAAAAATTATATCATTATAAATGAGGGAGAGTACAGATTGGAAATGCAATGTCCATCTGCAGGGGAAGTGACATCCCCTTATAAAAGGGTGGTGGGGAGGAGATGAGCCAGTCAGGACACAGTGTAGCAATGATGAAAGATGCAACAAACCTCTAGTTCTTGAATGCTTTCTCCCTCCCACTATCATGATCTGAATTCTACCTTAAAATTCTGGTTAGACCAGAGGATGTACACTGGTACAGATAGGAACAAGAAACATGGGAAATCTAGGACAGATGATCCCTTTAGGACCAGTGGGGAGAGAGACAATACTGGGAAGATGGAGGGAAGGTGGAGTAGAAAGTGGGAACTGATTATAAGGATCTACATATAACCTCCTCCCTGGAGTACAGACAACAGGGAGGTGGGTGAAGGGAGACATAGGACAGTGTTCAATATGACAAAATAATAATAATTTTATAAATTTTTAAGGGTTTGTGAGGATGGGGAAGCAGGGAGGGTGTGGGAAAAGGAGGATCCAATACCAAGGGCTTAAGTGGAAAGAAAAGGTTTTGAGAATGATGATGGTGTCAATGGTACAACTGTGCTTTACATATAGTAGGTATATGTATGGATTGTGCTAAGAGTGGTATGAACCCCCAATAAAATGGTTTTAAAAAGTTTAGTAGTGGCCTCCAAAAATCCATTTGTATGTTTAAGGTTTGCATGTCTTCCTGTTCCATTTTATGGAATTAGCAGCTTTTTGAAAGAGAATATAGGTAACTTCTATGAAGCCTTCCATAATTCTACTAGTAGTATCATAAAACTAGGCACTGATGTAGAATTCAAACTATCATTGACATAAGGCATACATTCCTATATAGGAAAGCTTTTTTTACCAAAATACACAGGGTGTTCACTTACACATATATTTTTTTAAATAAACATGATTGACTAAATCCTACTTAAGAAGACAATGAGGGTTAGATTTAGGGCACCAAGGTCAGTAGCACTCATTGATTACAGGAGAACTATGCACAATTAAGACATGTCTTAAGACGCTAAGAAAAAATAGCAGTGGCAAATAGATGATAGTTTTAAGATTCCTATTATTGAACAACCTTAAGGTAGCAGCCTTTATTTTCTTTTCTCACTAAAGTGTTACAACTTTAAATCCAGAGGAGTCTATTACATCCTTTGATCTGCAACAGATAATTTTGTTCACTTTGAATTTATTCAAAGTAGATTCTGGTTCACTCTGTTACTTTTCTGAATAGATTGTTCTAAAATGGCTTATATAGTATGTTGTACTCCTTGAGAACAAGATCTACAGTGAGATATACAATGCGGCCTATGTCACAAAGTATAGAAAATAAACTGTTAAACAAGCATCATTACCCATATAGTTTAAGGTGAATTCTTCCTGTTGGAATGTCAAACATTTTCTCCAAGAGCAATTACCTGCCCTCTCCCAACCTCTATTTATCAAAGACATGAGATTCTTTTTGAAGGCAGACATTACCTCCATACTCCATTGGGTCCTCTTGGTCATACATCACTATTGAAGTGCACTGAAGAACCATGTTGATGTTTTCACCCAGAAAAGATGATTGTAGGGCATGACCACATGGCACGGCCCATTTGGTCCACCCCCCCCACCCCCCATCGTGAGAAGTTGTCCACAGCTGAAGTGAAGCTACTCCTGGGGAAGGGGTCTTTATGGTGTCCAAATAAGGGACTATAAATGGTGTACAAGTGTTACAAGTCTTATTACTCCATTCATTGAGTGTGGTGTTGCGTTGAATAAATGCATGCCCTAAAAATCTACTGTCTGTCTTTGCCATGGTGTTTCTCTTTATTGAGATGACCTCATGCAATGTCTATATTTTTGTGATTGACTAACTTTGCCCAGTATAATGTTCTCCAGGTCTGACCATATAGTGAGGCGTTTGGTTATTTCATCATTGTTCGTAACAGTGGCTAGTATTCCATAATACGTGTATACTGAAGGACAGTGTATTTTCCTATTAAACTTATTGCAATACATGGAGATGGAATGCCGACCTGACCTCCTCTGGCTTCTCTATTGCCATGAGGCAGTCAGACAAGTTTTCACTGTTCATCCTTGTTTGCCTATTCTGACACCAACCATTCCTCCCACACCATCTGTGCTGGCTTTGCCAATTCATTACAGTGGCCACATAGAACTCACAAACGATATTCCAAATTAAGGAAGTTTACTAGGGAAGTTTGAAGCAATGGCAAACATTAGTTTTATTAAGGAAGTAAATAGGTCACCATAAATCAGAACCCGCAAACAGTAAGGATACAGTAATTGACCTCCTTAGCAAAGTCTCTCTCTGGTTTTTAGCATCTCTGCTCCATAGTTCCTTGACCTTTGCCCCCATGGGCCAGGAAGCCAGGCCACCTGTTACTCTGTCCCATAATCTTGGGTCAAATAATGAGAAGTGAGTGTCCCACAATCTTGGTGCTACCTATTTGAGTCTCTGTTTCACAATCTGCAATGCTTCTGGTCTCAGCAGCCTCTGCCACTTCAGCCTGAGATTTTGGATGTACTCTTCCAAGATCCTCAGGTTTTCTCTCCTCCATACTGATGCTTCACAGATGACTCATCAAAAATGACTCACCCCTCCTTAGCCAAGGAGCTGAAAAGAGACCAATTCATTCTCTTTGTCTTACAAATCCCCTTTAGTCACAGTCCCACTTAATTCCAGCATAGTGGTTACACTAAGTATATGAGGGTTATCCTACACTTTTTGGTAGTTCATAAGCCAAGGAAATCCAAGTTTCTTAAACTAAGAGAACAGCAACGTCTGCTGGCAAATTCCCATTTATCACTGACCAGCAGCACAAGCTGCTTCTGTGCCTTGTTTCTCCCTGGCACATCCACTTTCCCCACCCTGAGGCAACCCAGCCAAACCTTACCATCTTACCTCTTGCCCTCACGTCAGCATTTTGAAACCACCAGCAGCTCTGTGGGAGAAAGACTCCTGTAAAATCTTAGAAACCCACAGCGGCAGTTTTCCTTTGTCCTATATGGTCTCCATGAGTGGGCATCAACTCAGGGAGCATTGAGTTACTCAATTGTTTGGTATGATTGACAAGACTTATAAATATACAAGAGCCATATTAAAATAATTTACTCCCTCACACTTTTCTTCTGGTTTCTAGGACTCACTCTGAGTTTCTAATTTTCTTCTTTTTTTCATTTCAGCTCTATGATTGTTTCCCTCTTGCTTAAATAAAAAACCATTCATGTTCTGTTCTAGCTAGCACAAAAAAACAATATTTGGGGTGCACAGGGGGAGTATGCGTTCATCAGTCACAATGGCACGACAATGAGTACAGCTTTAGTCTAAAGACCCGACAACACTCAAGAACTGGGTTTACAATCTAGGTGCTTGCAGTTTATCTATAGAGTGGGATCTTATTTTGAAATACAGAGAAACAAATCTGTATATGCTACAGCCAAAAATCCAAACCTATTGCCATCCAATTGATTCTGGCTCATTACAATCCCACATGTTAAACTGTAGAACCAAGCAAACTTCTGTAGCGTTTTCTCTTCTGTAAACTTGACAAGCTGATCGACTGGTTTTCCTTTGTAGGGCCTCTCTATGAGTCATGTTGCCAACTTTAGGATAGTAGTTGAACTCAAACCATTTCAATCACGCAGGTGAAAAAATCCTGACACACAAGGCTTCGTGATACATAATTCTGTTTTTTGACACATGGAAATGAAAAAGAAAGGTTAATCTGTATGTAAAAGCAGACCATTGATTGGGGGATGAAAGTGGGAGTGAGATACAAATTGATATGCAATAATTTTTTTGGGGGGGGATGAAAAACTATGATGATGTTTTCACAATTTCATAAATTTGCCCCAAACAAAAAATTTTAAATAAGAATTATAAAAATAATTCTGTGCCTACCTGAGGGCACTATGGGAACATCTAGCTTCAAGGTTCATGGTTCAATCCTTCCCTAAGAGAAAGATGTCAGCTTTCCTAAAGAACAGATGTACTGGGAACAGATGTACTCTGCCATACGGGGTTGCTGTGAAATTGTGTCAAGCCACTGGCAGTGAGTAGGGAGTGTCTTAGAATATACTATTGACCTTAGAATACATAATTGTGACACTTCTATGGTCTATCAATGTAAATGTCACTCCCTTAGATTAGTACTTGAGTCTGTCAATTAGTAAACATGATGTATTTATTAAGCATATTCTAGGCCATAGGCTCCCCATCTCATTTGACCCACCCTTCCCTTTTCAGAAAAAAAAAAGAATTACTCAGTGCCCCATGGTAATTAAAAAACATTTGTACTACCATCCACAAGCTAGGATAAACTTTAAGCATCTACTTCTCCATCCTCTTAAGAGCCATTCATTATCCCAGAAGATCGTAGCACCCATTTGGGATAAAAACTACTCTCTATCACAAGGAGCCCTGGTGGTATAGTGGTTATGCTTTGTGCTGCTAACTGTAGAGTCAGCAATTGGAAACCACCATCCGCTCTGCTCAGGTAGACTTACGGTCTTCAGGGCTGAGCGACTATCATCATATAGCTATTATAATTGTAAGGACTGAGAAGTGCAGGTAAGGAAGATAAAGGAATAGGGGCTTGTTTATTCAAACATCATTAAGTCTCTCCATATTAGTTGTTCATAGGAAGCAATTTTGGGTGTGGTGCAGGGCGGGGGGGGTTCTTTAACCAATGGTGCTCTTCAGCATTTCTAGGGCTTAGCTGTTTATTTTCTTCAGGATGTTATCCATGTTGTTTGCCAATCTGAAACATTTACCTTCTGATCCCACATTCCTATATATCTTTGCTCATATGATATTAACTATATTAAAATAGCTCAAAAGTAGAGACTATGACTTTCTTACTTTGAATCACACTTTATAAAGGAATCCTGATGGTATAGTGGTTCAGTGTTGGCCTGCTAACGTCTTGGTTAGCAGTTTGAAACAATAGTTCTTCTTTGGGGGTGGGGGGAGCTGGAGGAGGAGGCTTTCTACTCCCATAAAGTGTTTTAGTCTAAGAAATGGGATTTCTATCCATTTTGTAGGGTCACCATGAGTTGTAATTGACTTAATGGCAGTGCATATGATTTTTAGCTTTATTTTTATTATTCATTGTTCTCTTTTTCTTCCATCAATTTATAAGCCTATGAAATACAATTGTGCAGTACAAACTGCCTTGTAAATAGTGGTGATTAATTATGCTCCATATATAATCCATATATGGTGATTAATTTTTTATATAGGGTGATTAATTATGCTCCATTGCCTGAGTGTGTTTAATTTATCTGAGCAGTATGTTCAGGGAGGGAATTATGAAACTAGATTTGTTAGTCAAAGTCATGGCATAATTTGCAAACGGTTAGTTCTTTCTCTCTCAGGAAATCATGGGGATAATGTTAACTTAGTGACAGGTGCTTTAGGCTCACTTTGCATGTCAGCACACTGCATGGCTTTATCTCTCAGTAAAGAGGATTCGAATGAGCCATATTTTATGAAGCATACTGTGAGGTGTTAATTTGCAGTGACAATATAATAACATACCAGAATAATCCTGGTGGCCACTCTATGTTTACAGTTCAATTTGGGAAATTATAGAATACTTACAAGATTCCTTGGTGAGCAGGGGAAGGTTTAAAAACCTCATTGTAAGATAAATTCTAATACTGTTAACCCTGAGCCCTTTCAGATTCAAGTTTGGTATCCCTCCTTGATATTTTCATAGCCATATACCCAGCTTAGTTATTGAGTGCCACTTTAACAGAAACATCACAGGCTTTAACAAGTAGAAATGTATGGTCTGGTTCACAGTGAAGGAATCTGGAAGTCTGAAGTCAGAGCACTGGCGCTAGCAGGGGCTTTCTCACACCATTGTCTCTACTGGAAAATGACGATTATTTTCAGCTTCAGGTTCTCTAGAGACCTCACCTGCCTGGGCATCTGTCTCCCACATCTGCCCTCTCTTGTTTGTGTGATTGCTTGCTCAACCTGCTCAAAAGAGATTGATTTAATTCACCTTGTACGCTAATACTGCTTCAGTACTAGAGCAAAGAAGGCCCTCTTCTCAAATGGGATTATTTCCACACATACAAGAGGGGTTACCCCCCAACGGATTTATTTTCAATGCTATGTACTTAAATTCTTTTTACAAAACAACCTTATGATCTTCAAAGTACTCTCCATTACACTTAATAGATTTGCCAAATCTGCTGTTCCCATTCTTGAAAACATTTCTCAAGCTCCTCTGTTTGGATGGCTGACAGCACATCCCTCAATTTGTTTTTCACCTTTTCTATATCCACGTAATCGCTGTCCTTTCATGTCCCTCTTCATTTGAGAAAACAAAAAGAAGTCACATGGAGTGAGGTCAGGTGAGTAAAATGCATGAAGTTTTTGCCCAAATTGGTGCACTTCGATGGCTGCGTGAGCTGGTGCATTGTCATGGTGGCATAACTTGTCTCCTATCTGTCACAAATCAGGCCTTTTTGGGCACACACTGTTACACTATCTTCACAGAACCTTTAAATAGAACGCCTAACAGTCTGGCCTGCTAGAATGAATTCCAAATGAACTACCTCCCTCACATTAGCAAAGCTTTTTTTTTTTTTAATTACCATTTGGGGGTAGGTGTTAAGATTTACAACATATATTTCTAAGGAACACAATTCAATTTGCAACGTTATGTTACTGTACACAAACATTGTACTATAGTTGCCTACTGCCTGTAGGTCTCGATACCTGTCACCTTTTGAGGTATAAGTGATTTCATCTGCACATCATTCTTTACACAACTAAACTCACTGCCATTGAGCTGAGGGCAATTCCTAGTCACTCCGTAGGACAGGGTAGAAGTGCCCTTGAGACTTTCTGAGACTGGACCTCTGTATGGGACTAAGAAACACTCACTCTCTCC
The DNA here is from genome assembly GCA_004026705.1 of Nesogale talazaci. NCBI lineage: Eukaryota > Metazoa > Chordata > Mammalia > Afrosoricida > Tenrecidae > Nesogale > Nesogale talazaci. The sequence goes on from PVJH01003210.1 coordinate 26,997, forward strand.
TGAGGGACCACTGGTGGTTTTGAATTGCTGACGTGCAGTTAGCACGCTAACTTGTGACCGCTACGTCCCGGGGCACGTGGATCCTTTATCGAAACTGACAGTAGCATTCAAACCTGATACTTCAGTGAATAGATGCATTAATGAAGGATGATGTAAGTTAGTTCCTCTTACTTAGAGAGTCTATTAGCTGCATTTGTTTAATTTTAACGTGTAAGTCAATTTTCTAATCTGTTGCTGACAATTGCATTTTAGTTGGCACATGATTTTAGATCATTATATAATTTTACTTATTTTTTACTTTACTGATAGAGCCCCAAAGCTTCTACTTCTACATTCCCAAGCCCTCATTGTCATTGAGCCCATTCCAAATCAGAGCAATCCTATAAAGAGTTCCCAAAGCTGCACAGGAACCTGATATTCTCTCTCCCCACCCATGGAGTAGCTGATGGGATTGAACGGATGATCTTGCAGCCAGCAGCCAGATCTCCAGTTTAATAATAGGAGGGGATATTTTTGTAGATAACTGGTTGTCATAAGTTAATATTGACTCATAACAACTCGTTGTGTGTCAGACTAGAATTTCTCCATAACGTATTGAATGACTAAAATTTTGGAAGTATATGAATCACCAGGAATTTCTTCTTAGGGTTCTCTATCTGGACTCTTTCCTCTAACCTTTTGCTTTGTAGCTAGTTGAGTGTAATAATTCTTTCCAACACCCCTGACTCTTTAAATCAGCTGTTGTCTGGTTGATAGCAAAGAAAATGTATAGTGTATCCTTTGTGTGTGTGTGTATAATGGAGAATAAATATAGGTAGAATTTACATGCATTCTAAACGCCCACTGGAAGTCACCACTGTAGCTTAACAATTCCGTACTGTACCGTTGTATCTTACTCTATTGTCACAGGATCAAACACTCTCTCTCATAGGTACTAGAGTCGTGTTTTTTTAATATATGAAGGGTGACCCCTAAATGTAAATATGAGATTATTCATTGGAAAAATTAACCAGAAGTCATTAAAGGAAGGAAGAAATACAGAGTTCTTTAATGAATAAACAAACCAATCAACAAACAGTTCTTGGCAAATTGACACCTTGATATATTAATGCAAAAATGAGTCTTTTCTAAACTAAATAATCCATAAAAATATTCCAAACTATATGAAACTTTGATATTTAATCAAAGTGACATTTTAAATCAGTGATTAAATGTATATTTATTCAGTATATCTTTTGGGAACAGCTGTAGAGTCCTCTGGCTCAAATCTTATAGCATAAGAAAAAAATACACAAATACATCAAAGATTTAACTTCTTGGGCTGAGCCCCGGTGGCGTAGTGGTTGTGTGTGGGACTGCAGCCCACAGAGTTGGCAGTTTAAATCCAGCAGCAGCTCACCAGGAGCAAGACTGGGCCTCCTACTCCCACCAGGGGACAGTGATGCCCACCCAAAAAAAAGAACAACAAAAAGATTTAACATGTCAAATAAGACTATAAAAATACCAATAGACAATGAGTTGTTTTTCTAAATTGATATGAAATGCACATAATTGCTTTCAAAGTATCATATAAAAGAATCAACAAAGAAAATAGTGAGAAATGCAGTTCTGTAAAAAGATAATTAAACTCTGCAAAGGAAAAACACCATAAAAAATAAAAAAGTTATCAATTGAGAAAAATATGTATATGTCATATCTCAGATGATAATTGGAAAACTTCTAAAGCGTAGCAAAATGTACTCCAAATCTAATAAATTACAGGACAACGATTAAATTATATGAACTCAGAGTACAGGGGAAAAACTATAAAAATCCCTTACATATATTAACACATTACTCAAATTCACTTCTAATGATACTAATGTAATCTATGCTTCAGTGAAATAAAAATTTAAAACTATCAATAAGCACAGGTTTGTAATTCAAATGCAAGACAAAAGTGCATATTATTACAGAATTGTTATAAAACCAAAACACTGACAATAGACAAATTCTAAGAACAGGAGATTCATTAAAATATAATGGAATACTATTTTAAACAAAGACCAGGTCAGTATGAAAAGGTATGAAAATTATATTAAATTCAAATTGTAAACTAAAAATAGCAACTAGAAGATCAATATCTATCATATATACACATTTATTTAAAAAATAAAACAGCAAAAATGTTTGCATGTACATATCATGCTTTATCATATGTATAAATTCTCCATAGAATAATATAAAAAAATTGGATAGTAGCTGATGTCTCTGATGAATGAAATTGGGATGTCTACAAAGAATATGTGAATGACTGCTCAATATATTTCTTTTTCATGCCATTTTCTTTGTCTTACATATTACTGAAAAGTAACAATAAACACATTTATCTTTTGCTTTTATAAAAGACTTCTCTGCTTTCAAAGTGGGATCTTTTATTTCATTTTATTCCCATTTATTGTAATGTTGTGTTATTTAGGAATATGGAAGAAAATTAATGTAGCTTGTTGTTGACTTTATCTTCCAGGACTTTGTTAGCATTGGGATGCCATGTGGGCATATCGGATGAACATGCTGATGAAAAAGTGAAAAAAATGAAGCTACCCAAGAAGTAAGTTGAAAGTCTAATCAAAGTTTCTGGGGCAGTAGTTGTATTCTACAGAAACCTTATGCTTTGCTGACACTTAAGCTATAATATTCATAATAAAAGTGTATACTTACTGAATTACACTATGTGTGACATCAAGTCTATAGCAAGACAACAATGTGTGCCACATTGGTTAGTGGGGAGAAACCACTTAGATATTGGGGTATGCTATAAAAAGTGTATTATTTTCCCTGTGTGTGTTTATATGTCATTCTTAACTCATTATATGGATCCCCTTACTAAAAATACAAAATAGTATATTAATATTGTTTTTACAAAGTAAATATTTTTAAGGAATTCTTTTGAAGTTGGTATTATTACTAATTTTAAGATAAAGAAACAGATTTACAAGTACTACCATGATGTTTTGCTTCCTGTGTGTGTAGTTTTTAATAAATTTTGTTGGTGCGGGTTGACAAGAGAAACAAATCACTCATATGTGTATAAAAAAGCTTTATAAAAGTAATTATATATTAGGAAAACATCATAGTCCAGTCCAGGTCAAGTCTATAAGTCCTATCTTACCCCATATGTTCAATATCGCTATACAAATTCTTCTCCAGACTCAGACAATACATGCAATCATGCCAAATGCAGGAAGATCACAGACCGGTGGATGGAAATCTTGGGGATCCAGTGACAGTGGAAGCAACTCAATGCTGCCATGGGTCTCCACATGGCTACTCGAGCACCAGGACCCTGCCTCCATCAGTGTAGCTCCATATGGCTTGTCAGCAGGAATGTCTTGCAGGGAGTGTGCCCATCCTGCCTTCAGGGAGGAAGGCAGGAGTCCCAGAATCCCCAGGAGAGGATCATGCCCATCCAGAGGCCTCATTGGTCTAATTGGCCCACACATGACCTGCTTGGCAGGCTAGACTCCACCCTTTGCACAAATTGACAGGACATTAAGTAACTGCCACAACATTATTGAACTCAAACCTGTGCTTTCTCACCAGGAACAAGTTATTAATACTATGAGAGTAAATTAAATTATTGCCACAAATCATAGAAACATTTTTTAAATATTAAAATATATAGTTATTATTTTTAAATATCCCCATCTAGGCCTATATACTTCTGAAGGTGGTATTTCGAACTCTTCCCCAAAGAATTTGGAGTTCTTCCATTTACACCACATTTCTTAATTTCAAAGAATTCACATTGCATACCTCTAGAATTATCCCTTTTCAGTCCTTAACAATTGATTTTCCCTCTGAGCTTACCTCTCCCTTGAATCTCATTGGCCCCATAGAGCCCCTTAGGAGACATTGTTTTGATGGGGCCTTTTTTTCTTAATGAAATTCAGACACGTGTATTCTTGAGATAACTTGTCTGTAACTATCCGATCATGGAATATATATATTTATATATGTGTATATATATATATATATATATATATATATATATGAACATGCATATGTGAACTGAAACTCAAGTAGCAAAACTCTTCAAAAGTATTATATAATTAATGGTAGATCAATACAAAATAACGGAATCATAATATTATTGTGTTTACTTTAATTTAAATATCCAAATCTTTACAAATTGTAACTAACAGACCTGGAAATGTTCTTATTAACATACTAGGGGTGAACACAAAGCAAACCTCCGTAATCTATCATCTCCCACCAGACATTCCAGACTTCCAAGTTACTCCAAATGAAAACACAAAACTCACAGCTATTTAGTCAACTCCAATTCCTAGACGTCTTCAAGAGCGGCGTAGAACCGCTCCTTGTTGCTGTAGTTGTTCGGTGCCATTGTTTGGGTTCCTATTCGCCGCAGCTCTGTACAGCAGGACACAGCACTGCTCGACCCTGTGCCGTCCTCACAGCTGACGGTATGTGTGAGCGCTTTGTTGCAACCATCAGGTCAAGCTATCTTATTAAGGGTTTTTCTTTTCTTTTTACTGCCCCTTTACTTTAAAAAAAAGCACCGGGTCCTTTCACAGAAACTGTTATCTCCTCGTAAGACACTCAAGGTAAGTGAAACGAAGACTTGCCATCCTTGCTTTTAAGGAATATTCTGGCTGAACATTTTTAAGACAGATCTGTTAGGTCTTTTGGAAGTGCCTTTAATCTTCTTTGCCATCACCATTGCTCAAATCCATCTATTTTTCTTTAGTCTTCCTTATTCAGTGTTTCACTGTCATAGGCATATGAAGTGGTTGAAAATGCTCTGGCTTGGCACAGGTGCACCTGTTTTCAAAGTGATATCCTTCGTTTTCAACACTTTAAAGTTGTCTTGGGTAGCAAATTTGCATAGTGCTCTGTGCCATTTGATCACTTGATCACTGTTTTATACGAAGCAAAACACATTTCTTGACACCTTCGATCTTTTCTCCATTGATCACTATGTTATCTACTGGTATAGTTGTGGGAATCTTGGTTTTCTTTACAGTATTTTGCTATTCATAAGGAAGGTTTCAGTATTTGGTCATCAGCAAATGCTTCTTGATTTCCATCCAGACAATATTTCCTTTGTTCTGTTCTGCATGAGCACAATGAAGTTTTCTGGAGCTCCCATTCTTCTGTTATTTATAATTTGTTTGATTCACACAGTTGAATGCCTTGGCATAGTCTGTAAAACACAAATTATCTCACTAGTATTCTCTGATTTATGCAGAGATGTCAGATCCATCAGATATCAGTATCTGCATGCTTTTCTGAATCCAGCCTGATTTTTCTGGGAGTTTTCTGTCAATTCACTGCTGGAAGCGTTATCAAATGATTGTCAACAAAATATTACTTGCTGAAATTGTATTGTTCTATAATATGAGCATTTTGTTGGGTCACCTTTCTCTCTAACACATGTGTCTGTGTTGTATCCTTTCCCCATATTTATCCAACATATATGCTAAGCAAGTCATCTGAGAATCTGGTCTTTATGAAAAGAATGTAGCATAGATCACTTTGAACTTCCTTCAGTATCCTTGTTCATATACTATCTCTTAAAATATCTGAATATTTACTAGTTCTATGGTTTAATGACTGTGTATTCTTTTCATATTATTTTCATGATTCCTACATCATTAAATATTTTCCCATAAAATCTTTCAATATTTCAACCTGAGGCCTGAATTTTTTCTTTAGTTCTTTCAGCTTGAGATATGTTGAGCATTTATTAACCCCAGTTCTTCGCACATTTCATTATAATTCTTCACTTTGTCTTCTTGCGTTATTTTTGGATCTTTTCCTATAAATCCGTAACTTCATCATTCCTTCTATTTTCTGTAAGTAGTATAAATTCATGAGTAAGTTTCAGGGCATCTTATGATATCTCTTTTGAGCTTTTATAGCTTTTATTTTTAGAAATCATTTTATTGGGAGTTCATACAACCCCCATCACAGTCAATACATTTGTAAATTGTATGCAGATCACATTTGCACACTTGTTGCCATCATCACTCTCAAAACATCTTTCCTCCACTTAGGCCCCCAGTATCACCTCTCCATATTTCCCCTCCCGCCCCACTCCACTTCCCCCCTGAACCCTTAATAATTTTCAAATTGTTATTACTTTTTCAGTTCGTACCCTGTCTGATGTGTCCCTCCACTCAATTCTCTGTTGTCCGTACCCCAGAGAGGAGGTTATATATAGATCCCTGCAATTGGTTCCCCCTTACTATTCCACCCTTCCTCTACTCTCCCAGTATCACCTCTCCCACCACTTGTCCTAAAGAGATCATCTATCTTAAATTCCCCATGTTTCTGGCTCCAGTGTCTAGCTGGATTTGTCAGAATTGGAATCATGACAGTAGGTGGGAGGAAGCATTTGAGAACTAGAGGAAAGTTGCATATCTCATTGTTACTACACTCTACCTTGCACTCATCTGCCTGCAACCCCTCTGTAAGGGGATGTCGCTTCATCTATTGATGAGTTTTGGGTACCCAATCTGTACTCCCCCTCATGTATAATGATCAATTTTTAGTTCTTTAATGCCTGATACCTGATCCTTTCAATACCTCGTGGTCACACAGGCTGGTGTGCTTCTTCCATGTGGGCTTTGTTGCTTCTGAGCTACATGATTGCTTGTTTACTTTTAAGTCTTTAAGACCCCAGACACTACATCTTTTGATAGATAGTCACCATCAGCTTTCTTCACCACATTTGGTTATGCACATGTATGTCTTTAGTGATCATGTTGGGAAGGTGAGCATCTTGGAATGCCAATGTAATAGAGAAAAATATTCTTATACTGAGGAAGCACTTCAGTGGAGATCCAATGCCCATATGCTGTCCTAATACTAATACTTTAAGTATATGCACATTGATCTATTTCCCATCATTATATATAATATATTCATCTATTTACATTCCTGTATTTAGACCTCTATAAATGCTCTTTACCTCCCATTTTTTTCCTCTATTATCTTTTACTTTCCTCTTGTCTCACTATCATGCTCAGCCTCTATTTGGGTTTCAGTATTTTCTCTCTGTTACATTACTCTTGATCAATCCCTAACAGGCCTCTCACCCCCACCTTGTCACTGATTTTTAATTACTTGTTGTTTCCTTATCCCTGGGGAGGTCAACACCACCACCTTTCCCCCTTCTCCCCCTCTACCCCATCTCCACCCTGCCCCAAACCATCAGTCCTGTCACTTTAGCCTCCAGACTGTTCATCCAGCCTATCTTATCTAGATAGACCTGCAGAGATAACAATATGTACCAAAAAATAGACAATCTAAGATGAAGCAACCAAAGAAATAAACCAATGATAATAACAAAAATACCCAATATCATATATGTATATGCAAAAAATAAAAATAATAACAAAATAAAAACCTGTAAATAGTTCAAGGTCTGTTTGTTCACCTGCAGGAGTGTCCCCGGTTGAGGCAGATGGGGTGCCACACCCTGACCCCAAAGAATATCCTTGGCAGTTCATGCTCTGTTGCATGCCCTTGTGTTTTTCTATGGTGTGGTTGGGTCAGACAGGGTATAATCCTCACCCTGCTTCTCCATTGTCATTCCCAAGGGTCTTGGGTCAGTGAGGAAAATCATATTTCATAGTTGGGCCAACTATCTGAGTCTCTCTGTTCATCGGCTCTTCTGAGTGGGAATATCAACCTGAAGGCTTGATGGGCCAGGATGCACTCCATTCTCTCTTCCTCCCCTTCATTTGTTCTCCTGTGCTCTGGTCAGGCATATTTCACTCCCCAAGCTACAGCTTCAGTGCTGACCTCCAAAGCAAACTTCCATGAATGGAGAGGCAGCTGCCCCTGTCATTAGGATTGGGGTTGGGCACTCAGCCCTCTCCAATGGTTCCCCGCTTCATGCCGTCATGTTGCATTCACATCCTGAAACACCAGGTTTAAGTTTGGTCCCTTTTTCCTTGTGGAGATATAAACAATGGAGCCTTAGGCTCTAATAATGCATACATGCCAACAGGACCCACAAACAGTGTGGCGAATAGGGCATCAAGGAGACCTCAAGCTATACAGATGCAGACCAAGGCTACGTGATCCATGGGGGGGGGGGGGGGGGGGAGAGGCGGGGCTCAGCCCACAGGTAGTGCAGCACATGGTTGAGGCGAAGGACTCTCTCTAGCAGCATCACCCTGGTCCAGTCATCAGAGAGAAAGGGAGGCTGGCCTCCGAAGAGATTGATCTCAATCACCCTCCAATCAAGCTGCGACATGTTCCTATGGAGGCCTAGTTGGCACAATAAGCCTGAATATAATACCAATTGTTATCAATGCACCTTGATTACATTTTAGATTAATTTGAGACTGCAGTCATACAAAAAATTCTTCAATTTCTGCATTGCTAGATTTAGGGGTTGGTGTATAAGTTTGAATAATGGTATTCACAGGATTTTGTGAATAGATATTATCTATTATGTGCATGTGTGTATTAATGTATGTATTAATGCATACATCTTATCTTGTATGTGAATAGATATTATACTATCACAGTTTTGTACTTCAAAATCGATATGAAAATGTCCATTAGAATGATGAATTGTATGCTTTTCCTCTTGAATTTGTCATTCCAGGCATAGCAAACCATATGTCTGCCTTATTCAAAATGGTCAATACAAGTTATTTCAGATCACTAATACCTAGTATATCCACTTTATGTGGTCCATTTCATTTTTGATGACTTCCAATTTTCTTAGATTTTTTCTTTGTACATTCCCCTTTCTAATTACTCAAAGATGTTTGCAGCTGTTGCTTCTCATTTTCAGTCAAGTCCCATCCGTGAATGGAGTTTCTGAAAGCTATACTCTATCTATATCATTATGTCCTACTCTACTTTGAGAATGCAGCAATTTCTTCTTTTTCTTCTGATCATTCTATTGGGGGCTCATACAACTCTTATCACAGTCCACACATAAATCCATTGTGTCAAGCACTTTTATACATTTCTTTTCAAAACACTTGCGTTACACTTGAGCCCCTGGTAGCCACTCTTCATTTTCCCCTCTCTGCTCCACCTTCCCTCATGAACCGCTGATCACTTATAATTTTAAATAATTTTTTGTGAGTCATACAACACTTATTAAAATCTATACAGCTATCCATGTGTCAAGCACATTTGTACATTTACTGGCCTTGTCATTTTCAAAGCATTGCTTTCTACTTGAGCGAGAATGCAGCACTTTCTAAGTGCGTGCCTACTGACTTGAGAAGCTCATCTTCTGGCATGCTAGCCAACAAGGTTCTGCTGTTCTTTATGAGATTTTCAGTTTGGACAATGTTCCACTGCTATTCATAAGGTTTTCAGAAATGTGCAGCCATTCCTTCTTTGTAGTCTACTTAGTCTTGAAGCTCCACGGAAATCTATTCACTATGGGTGACCCTCATGAGATTTGAAATACCAGTGACATAGCTTCTAAATCATGCTCGGGCCACTTCATTATGTCAGACTGACAGACAAGCGGGAGAAATTGCTCTTAGGATTTCTGAAATTATAGTTGTTACAAGGACAGACTGTCTCATCCTTCTACTCCAAATTCACATAAAATCCAGATTGAAATAATGTGCTTGCTGCATAAACCCAGGTTTAAATGGCCTCGAGTTCTATATTTGGTAATTATGTTCACTGATGTATTCCATAAAACAATTTGTAAATGCTATAATAATCATCCTCATTTCTATAATGTTTCATCAAAAGTTTTAATACTCCAATGATTTTGTTTTATGGCACATATCACATATTTAAACTTTGAAATGACACTTTTGCCCCATTAAGTACTCACATAAAGATTTTCTAGCCATTTCATTATATAGATAAATATCTATCTGCATGCATTTTAAAACTACATTAATTTTTTTAATTAGAAGGCATTCTTTATGTTCCATCATTGCTACACTGCACCCTGACTGCCTCATCTCCTCCCCGAGTCTTTTGTGAGGATATGTCCAGTTGCCTACAGATGAGTCTTGGATCCCCACTCTGCCCTCCCCCCCATTCACAATGGTATGGAGTTTTTCTGAAATATATATATATATATATGTATATATATATGTGTAAGGAGGTAAAATCAATTCTATTCAGCATCAGAAATTATTCATTGCTAACATGCATCAGTAAAATCCACCGAGTCCATGCCATTCAAATTCCATTCAAGGACCTTATCTAGGATAATGAAAGAAAGTAAGGTTATTTTCATTATTTCTATTTAAAAATTTTATTTTCTTTCATGTTCACATCATTAATTTTAATTTAGCATATTCATCTGGTGAATTTTCTTTGCACAAGCAGAGAATATTTTCCATGTGACTTTATGAACTTGTTACTTAATAATCCTATGGATTGAGTACTGTTTTATGCAAAAGAGCTAGTAGAAAATGGGTTAGAAACAGATCCTGACTTCAATGATCTTAGAGTGTAACTATGGTAACTATAATAATGGCAGATGAGTAAAAGAAGCAGTAAAGTAGGTTTTAAGCAAGTGTAGTTCACTAAAATGGGACTCTGGGAGTGTGTGAAAGAAGGGCAGCATTATTGCCTTTATGCAGACATTTTATTACATTTCACATATACTAATTTTTTCAAAATGTGAAGTTCATGACAATCCTGAATCCAACAGGACTGTTTGTTCCACTTCTCAAACAACTGGTTCTGTTTCTCAAATAGCATGTGCTCACTTTCTGTCCGTGTTGCATCTTGTTAATTCCCAAAACATTTCTATCTTTCTACATAATGCACATTAAATCAACTCAGTGATTAAGAACTTTTGTGTACACTGTGGGAAAAGAAAAGAAATTGGTGGTCACACTATTGTAACATTCACCTTATTGTGAAACTGACCTTGCAATATCTCTGAGGTATATATCTATATCTATAGACATATCACATATCTATATATGGTATATATATTTATGTGGATATATATTGCAAATGTAGCATTTTCCAAAAATTAAAATCTGTACCCATTCCAGTACCTCATATTTCCAATTCAGAGTGTGGGCGTCTCTAGTAAGAATTCATTAGAATTTAAAACACACCAATATTATAGATTATGTAGCTCAAATTTTTCCAAATCTTAGCCTTAATCCTATTTTCAGGCTTCCTCAATAAGGAAAATAGTCATTGCAGAAACATTGTAGAAACAATTTAAATTAAATAATGAATTTAAATGCATTATGATTTCCTTACAGAATAATGAGTGGACAGTATCTAAAATGTTTTCTGAAAAACAATAGTACAGACATAAATCCAAAGCAATTACCATGGAGTCAGTTTCAATTGATGGCAAAGTGATATCACACATAATTTTCAGTGAATGGATTTTTAAAAGTAGACCATCAGGATTTTCTGCTAAAATATCTCTGGGTTGACTTAAACTGCCAAACTTTAAATTACTAGTCAAGTTGGTATGATCAAGGAATTCTTATTACATTACCATTACATTTAAAAATTGAGGAAAGTATGTTTAAAAATATTAATATTTTGAGATGCATCTGTGGCAATTTTCTAATCTTGTGTTAATCTGAGGATTAAGAGTGTAGGGGTGGAGTCTAGCTTGTCAGGGATCTCTGTGTGGGCCTGGCTTTCTCCTGAGAATTCTGGGAAATCTGAGCATATTTCCTGCGTGGAGGTGAGAGACTCATGACTCAGTCGCTTGGGAATGCTCTACTGACAAGACACAGAGTTGACTCCCTGTGAGAAATTGCAGCTGACAAGACATATGGCAACATGTTGATAGACCTTAAGCCCTGGAAACTGGAGGAGTCATGGGGAGACCTCTGCCAGCGCTGAGATGCTTCTACTGCCACTTGATACACAAGACTCTGTACCCACTAGCATGTGATTGCCCTGATGTCATTGCATGTGCTTTGTGAGTTTAAAGAAGATTTTATTGTTTGGAATCAGACATGGAGTCAGTTTCAATTGATGGCAAAGTGACATCTGATTTATATCTAACTAATATCTGACTTAAGACCTTGGATTGGACTGTTTTGGTATGATAAAACAGTCTAGTATCTGACTTATGACCTTGGATTGGACTGATTTGGTATGCTTTCCTAATGTACAGGTGCCCTTGTATATAAACCACTTTCTTTTTTGTGGGGTGCATCACTGCCCTCTGGTGGTCGTGGGAGCTGCCAAGCCTTGCTCCTGGAGAGCTGCTGCTGGAATTGAACTGCCAAGCCCATGGACCACAGTCACGCACTGAACCACTACACCACCGGGGCTCAGTCCTAAACCACTTTCTTATACACATATGCATCCTTATGAATTTGTTTCTTTAGTCTACCCAACTAACACAGCATATATAGGAACATTTCAAGTATTAGCAATTCAGACAGTTATAGATATTTCTCATCTTTGAGTGGCCATTTCTTTCTTTCTTTTTTTTTTTTGGTAAAAAAAAACTCACAAAGAAATACCATGAATATTGTGTCCTTTCAACAAAATGAATGCAATTTGAATTGACAAGGGCCAGGCATTTTGCATGATACTTTGTCAGTGTTGACGCTAATGTTTTATGGAGCAATTAAACTTATAGGGGGATTCAAATATCATGCTAGGATATTTTAAATGTGACTTAAAAAAAGACCAGTTGTTGTCTTCTTTTGCTTTGCTTTTTAGTTACCAGCTGACCAGTGGATACAAGCCTGCTCCAATGGACTTGAGCTTCATAAAACTCACTGTATCCCAAGAAGCGATGGTGGACAAGTTGGCTGAAAATGCCCATAATGTGTGGGCTCGAGATCGAATCCGGCAGGGTTGGACGTATGGCATCCAGCAGGTACAAAAGATCTATAGTTCCAAAGCACTTAGAGATTTATGTCAGCAGGGATAAGCATATTTTCTAACAGGGAGGATTAAGTATTGATTGCTTTTAAACCCTTACCATCTAGGATCTAATCTAACTCGTGTCTGGATGAATTTGTGTATACGAAGTAAAATGTCTCTTTAGGGCTGTACACAATTAAATAGGTGGTCTTTGTTCTAGTTATTATGAGAAAGAGATAGTAGGTGTACAATAGGTAATATTAGAATTGCAATTTATAATATGCTTTTATAGTTTTCTCTTTCTGAGTGTGCAGTTTTGAGGAAATATTGGAACAAAAATTTGAGAAAAAATAATTACTGGAACCTTCATATGAATTTCAGAGATCAAATTTCTTTTTATTGTTTTTGTTTTGTTTTGGGGGCATCACGGTCCTCTGGTGGTGGGAGTAGGAGGCCCAGCCTTGCTGCTGGATTTGAACCTTCAACCCAGTGGGCCACAGTCGCGTGCACAACCACTATGCCACCAGGACTCAGCCCCAAATTTCATTTTGAATGGTAATAGATTTCATATTATGCACATACTGTAGGGCAGCAGTCTGTAAATTCATATTTGTATAGCAAACAAAGAAACAGATAATAAAAAGTTTTACACTAATTCAGAACAATTTTTTTCCACCAAATACATTTTCATTAAAACAAGGTGGAAAATACAGCAGAATGTAGAATTGTCTGAATTTCCAAATTGTAGCTCAGTGGCTGTGTATCAATTGTTTTGTGTGTGTGTGTGTACGGGGAGGTTGCTTGTGAGAGCAGGTAAATGTCATTTAATTATTGAGAAAGCAGAGCATAGAGGCTAAGAACAAATATTAGCTTGACTGATGGATGCGTGTGTCTTGGAGCATACTACTGAAGTTCACTGTGCCACTGATGTTTTGCATCCATAAATTTTTGAAATACATGACAGGTAGTTCCAGGATAACATATTTTGTTTTAACAAAAATCTTGTGTTACAGAGCTTTCATTATTATTTAGGGATCCAAAATCTCTGGGATATAGACCAAGTGTGCAGATCCTGAACCTTAGTGATGGGAGGGACAAAGGTGGGACACTGTCATAGGATTTTCTGTGAGACATGATAGAGGGAACTAGCTCGGGGTCACAGACATGTGAGATTAACAGCTAAGTTATATCAACACAGCAATATAATTCTCTTAGCCAAATTATGTTATTTCTGTCATAAATAATAATGGACTGACTCTCCAGATCACCTCTTATCATTGACACTTTGAGATCCTAGAGGTCATAATCTCACCCATTGAAGCATAGACAGCTCTGTTTCTGAAACTATTTTATTTGCATTTCATCCACTTATCATACAATATAGTAGTTCAATCATATCACGAAAATTTGTGCAGTCATTATTACAATCAATTTTAGAACATTTTCTCCCTCCTTGTACTCATTGTTATTTATATAATAACTTTAAAAAAGTTATGACAAAAATATACATAACAAAACATTCTCCAATGTATAACTTCTGCATTTCTAATTCAGTGCTATTGATTATCCTCTTCGTGTTTTATAATTGATATCCTTTTCTAAATTATTCCACCATCATTAAAATGAACTCAATGCCCCCTAAGCAAATACTCTTTCTTTTTCACCTAAGGTCAAGTTTGTTTGTTTTCTTTTTTGTAGTTTTCTTATTTTAATAGTTATACATCATACATGCCCATAGTTAAATTGCTTTTAAAATGTTTTGTATACGTCATCACAATCAATTGTTATATTCCTTCATTGTTTGCTTCCCATGTTCCCTCATGTCCCCTCCCCCCTGCATCCCCAGTAAACTATAACATTAGTTATTGTTCCTATACATCCACTTGTGTGCTTGATAAACTGGGAAAGCTAAAAAAACAAAAAAATCAAAATGAAACAGAGAATATAAGAATAATATAATGATAAAAATAATTCATAACAATGAAGAGACCAGTAACAATATTTTAAAAGACAAAAAAAAGTCTGTTGTTGAACAAATGAGGCATATTTAAACCTAAACTACGCTTAGGTTGGGTCAAGAGGAAGCTTAACTGATCAAGTATCAAATTATAACATGGTTTGAACCAGCCTGATCAAATTATCTTTTTTATTTTCCTGATCAAATTTTCAATACCCTCTGTTACATAGTAAAGCTTTTTGAGTCCCTCACCTATGGATCAAAGGGGTCTGCTGAAGGCTTACTCTGACTAGATATTTTGCAGATTGGGTTTGAGTCCCCACCGCCCTCCATAGCCTTCTACATATTAGGTGATCACAGTTTAAGCTCTGAGACTTTCCCCTTCATGGATTTTGTTATTGTCATATTTGGAGCACAGCGGCTGGTACTTCGTCTGTGGGGACTTAGTTGATGCCTCACTTAGATGGCTGCTTGTTTCAGTACAAACTTTTAGACCCCGGGTACCATTCCAGTTGATCGCAGGGGCCATTTCATCACACTTTGTAGTAGGACCCTTATCTTCAGTGACTTCTTCATGAAGGCAAGT
>PVJH01003210.1:42458-74436 GCA_004026705.1 Nesogale talazaci
AAAAAAAAAAAAAAACCCAAACACCCAAACCCAAGCAAAAGACATTAAAAAGAAAAACTTTACCAATTATCCTCCCAGGGTAGCCAATGGTACTGAAGAGTTTGTGCATATAGTCCAACTATGAGCACCAAGCTGTAAGTTATTGCTTTGTATCAATTGGTTTCTTAATTTAGTGAACTCTGTTTCCATTGAGCCTGGGGTTGGTGATAGGGCAAAATTTTCTGTATCATATTTTACAAGAGCAGATCCTTGACTCTCAGATAGAAATCTGCCATATTAATGCAAGGAGAGCACTGAGATACTGGCTACAATGTGACTCTGGTTTCCCATGACAGCCCTGGTTTGTGTGTTCCTTACATTCGTTCTGCTGATCTCGAAGGTGCTCCAGAGCATCAGAGTTCCAGAAATACCAGTAATATTTGTTTGTTTGCTTGTTTTCTCTTTTCCTTAGAGGATAACACATGTAGCTCTTTGCCTATGTCCTGCTGTTTAGGAAGCCACAAATCCAAATTTAGCATGCCAGCTCTCTAAGAAGGATTCTTTCTGTGTGAGCTCGTCGGGCCTCTCTGCTCAGGGGTGATCTTGATATGACACATCTCTCTTGCTGCATTTCTGCCTGTCCTGTGTCAAGAGGCAGAGTTCTTACCTTATTTTCTTTTCCTGTCCCCTGCAGCCTAACCAGACTGATCGGTGTTCTGTTTGGGCAGCTGTTTAATTCCATCAGTCACAGACTTAATTTCTTTATCAAAGGCTGGGTGGCCATATCCGTTGTAAAAATGTTGTCGGGTAGGCACCAAAAGGGCTGCATTTCCCAGTCACTATTGCCAGATTACAGAAAACAGGTGGATTAGAAAGATTCTCTGTTTTATTTTCACATGTGTGGCAAAGGATAAATGGGGGTTGGGCTGGGAGGTGTAGCCTTCCTCCAGTGCTGGTCATCTCATGTCTTTATTCTCACAGGGAAAACTTTACACATATTGGAATGACACATAAAAATTGAGTAAAAAAAGTTTTGGTTTAATAAAGATCATATGTTATAGCACTTCCATTACTTGGGGACCCTAAATCTTGAGGAAACAAGCCAAGTATGCATATCCTGTTCCTTAGTGATGAGGAGGAAGCTTGGGAAATTCATCTCGCTCAGCTAAGAATCAGGTCACTGGCTTAGCTTGTACCCGTGAGAGCTCATGCCTGGATATTATTACAGGACACTCTATGAGACAAGTTACAGGAGTTAGCTCAGGGTTCCAGTTATGGAGGATTTCTAACTAAGGTACAGCTAACAAAGCAGATAATTCTCCTATCTGTATCTCCATTGTAAAATAATAGTAAATTGTCTCTTCAAGTCATACCCTCATCAGAATCCCTAGGACACATATCCTTAGTTTATACAATAGAATTTCAAAATCTTAAAGTTTCATTATTGACAGTTCCTTCTTAGGCCCACCATTTTCCTAAACCATATTTTTATAAACTATAGGAAAAAAACCACATGACTATCCTGCTACTCCTTAGAAAGCATCACCATTCTTTCATTGTAAAATTACAATTAATCATTTTAAGACCTCACTTAGGTCCACATTTCTAATAATATTCTAGATAATTTTTACCAATACTCTCTTCAACAAAATCAATGATTTTACTATTAGGCACCATAAAACTCTATCAGCTTCACAAATGAACCTATTCCAAAACCCCTTCCACATTGCAGGTATTTGTTACACCAGCATCCCAGTTTCGCAGTACCAAATTTTATCTTTGTGCTTATGTAACAGAATATAACAAGTGACTTTAATAATCAGAAGTTTATTTTCTCACAGCTTCAGATGCTAGAGGTCGCAATTCATAGTTTGCCACAAAGAGAAATCTTTCTCTTTCTGTAGGTGCTAGAGTCTTAGCTTCTTTGAGTTTCTGCTCCTGACAACTTTTTCTCCCACTTCACCTCTGATTTTTGCTAGCCCAATCTGTTATATATATTTCTTTTAATAATTTGGCTCAAAAGCATCCCAATGAAATGAGGTCTTATTAACCTAATAAATATAGCTCATACCCCAAAGGGGATTATAAATTCAAGAACAGAATTTAGGATTTACCACACAAATGTTAGGAGAACTCACACCAATGCAAGGGAAACCTAATGGCATAGTAGATGGCATGCTGTCTGCTAACCACAAGGTCAGCAATTCAAACTCATTTGTGAAAGCCCTGGGAGAAAGATGAGGCTTTCTTCTCCTGTAAGGATTTATTGCTTTGGCAAGTAGTTCCACTCTGACCTTTAAGCACACTGTGCATCAGAACTGACTCTATGATAGTGAGGTGGGTTTTTTTTGCTGTTTATTTTTAATTTGAGCTATAACAAATATTTATTAGCGTGTCAAAGTACTTTACTTAATTACACTTCTTCCTGGCTAAATATGATTTTCAAGATTAAAGTAGATGGTCTCTAATTGACTTAGAATAAGGTATGGCTTAAAACCTAAAACATAATTTGAAAAGTATATTTTCAGAAATTGCTTTAATCCAGTGGCCTTTATAATTTGGAAAAAGCAGAAAATGTGAGTACCTAGCATTATTTCATAAAATTATATTCTTTAACCTAGAATAGAGCATTTTAGATTATGATAATTTAAACACAATGTGATTATTAAACTATTGTGTATGACAATCTGATCCTTATCCCGTTATTGCTATATACAATTTATACTACAGTCGGGTAAAGAATTAGGAATTTTGTATTGGCTCTCTAAAAAGAAACATCTCTCTTGCTTGGAAGACCTTGTCTGTCAGACAATACAGGGTTTCTGGATAACCACCTATTATTGGAGGTTTCTATTTCTGTCACATGATTTCTTCTTATCCTGTACAGTTTCAAATGAATACAATAGAATTAACACTTCTCTGGATCTCTTGCATTCAAAACTATTTGTCATTGTGTTCAAGTTTAACACTTGACAATCCAGTATGTGTTACAGTAGAGCTATGCTTCATGGGGTTTTCAATGCCTGATTTTTGGAAAGTAGATCATTAGTCTCTTCAATCAACATACCTCTAAGTAAACTGAACCTTTCAGTTAGAAGGGAAATGCCTTATACTAACCATTTGAACCAGTTTCAATCTAAAATATAAGTATATATGCAAGGAGCCACTGAAGTGTGGAATTCTTGAGCAGATTCCCAGAATTCACCTCCAAAGAGCATAACCCAATGAGAGATTTCAGATACCCAATGTTGGAAAAGTTGAGTTTAGCAACCATGTGGATGTAACAGTATGTTTGGAAGATTCACTGGTAGTCTGTTCTTACTACTTGTTCATTTTGGAGTAGCTTTGTGATGGTCATATGGAAATACCTAATCTGCTTATTCTTAGTGCCACCCTAACAAGCAACCAAGCTTTTGACTTCAAGTCTCAGTGTCCTCAGAATCAAAGCGAACTGCCATTGAGTCTATGCCAGCTCACAGCAACCGTACAGGACAGGCTAGAACATGTCTTGTCAGTTGCTGAGCGCGGACACTTTATGGGAGTAGAAAGCTCTGTCATCCTCCTGGGGAGCGTTGTGGACTGCTGACCTTGTGGTTACCAGCCCAGTGGGAAACCACTGTCACCATGCTCATGTTGTCACTGTCCTATCCTTGGAAATTCCTTTCAGATATTCCTTGTAAATGTGCTGGATGGTGTCAATAAGGAAAGGAGGAATATTTTCCAAGAGGGTGTTTGGATGCCCCCAATTCCCCAATTCTTTTTAATGCTAAATTAAGAATTGATTTTGCTTCTGTAAATATGAAAATTTTGAGAAACTCTGCAGTAGAGTCTCAGGCGCCTCTCTATGTATTTCCACAAACTTGAATCCAATTGAAAGAGACTCCTTTGGACAAAATAGTATTGTCCTACATGATGTCTAAGGCTGTAATATTTATAGGAACAGGTTGCCAAATCTTTCTCCTGCAGTGTGGTGTGTGGGTTCAAACGGCTGTCCATTTGATTAGCAGTTTAGTGCTTCATGACTATGACACCAGGGTTTCTAGGGGATATTCGTATACATAAATTAATTTTTAAGTGGCAGCAACTCATAGACTGATAGGACCTAATACATCTGTACTATTCCAATGAAAGTACATTTTTAATCTTATATTTAGTGTTGGAATCCCAAAAGAGCAGTTCCAATGACTCCTGTAGGTTTTCTCTGAGTTGAAATTGACTCAATGGCAGTGAGTTTGTTTGTTTGACTTTATATTTAAGCAGCCTTTTGCTAAGATAGTAAAGTGCTGGTTTGCCAACAACATTTTAGCCAATTACTTAAAAAAATAATATCCAAGTTTAAATTTCGTCACTAGTCATATGTATGAAAAATAGGATAACTAAAGAATAGATTCATTTGAGCTATGGTATTGTATAAGAATATTGACTATACATCCCACAGACTACTGAAGAAATAACAAATATTTGTTCTTTAGAATATTCCTTAGAAGTCAGGATGCTAAGACTTCATCTTTGGGCATGTTTTCTGGAAGAACCAGTCCCTAAGGGAGACACCATACTTGGTAAAGTAGAGGGTCAGCAGAAACAGGGAGATCATTAGCAAGAGGGGTTGATACATTGACTGCACCAGTGGGCTCAAACCTAGCCATGCTTGTGAGGATGGTGCAGAGCCAGGCAGTGATTCCTTCTGCTGTGCATTGTGTCACTGTGCTTCAGAACCAACATAACAGCACTGGCATTATGCAACAACACTTATTTCAGGGATCCTGTTACCACTTTCATCAATGGATATTCCCAACTCAAATATTTTCCCCAGCTATTTGAAGGACAAAGGATGGCTGTCTGTATCACGCTGAGTTTTCTATGAAGAAGGGAAAGCAATTTGTTATTCATTGACTCGGAACCACTGATGGGTGCCCAGTACTAAGTTACAACAAAAATTTGTCAGTTTCATACATGGAATTATAAAGAAATTATAAGTGAACTCTTCCCTTGTGGCCATTACCTATGGTAGATGGCTACAAAATGATAAGCTGAGTGGTTATTTTTACTTTTTCTTCTGTGGCAAGAGCTGCCTTTAAATTTATGCATTTGCTAATCTGTTTAAACCTTTTAATAATAGCAGCTCTGTGACTTCTCCAGGCTGGGAAGATAAGAGCATATGGAAGAGACAGCTTTTACTTCAGAAACTTCAAATTTGGAAGCTTTCTAATTTTTCAAAGTCTTTGGAATTGCTTTAGTGATTTGTGCAATTTTTCTTTTTATAGGATGTAAAGAACAGAAGAAACCCCCGTCTTGTTCCCTATACTCTTCTTGATGACCGAACCAAGAAATCAAATAAGGACAGCCTTAGGGAGGCCGTGAGGACCCTGCTAGGATATGGCTACAACCTAGATGCTCCGGATCAAGATCATGGTAGTTTTGTTTAATTTGTATCCCTTTTGCCTTCAAACCTATGTAATAGGTCTTTAAAGCCAGATAACTAAAAGAGGGATTACTAGATAGATAGCCTGAATGTCTAATTTATCAGTGGCTTGTACAGTTATTGTTTGCCTCCTGCCTGAGAATAGCTGAAGGACCCTCTCAATAGGGTGATTCAATACTGCAGGGATTGTGCAAGGGGGTGAAATAAGTTTACATTTCTGTAACTGAGTCTGGATTTGTTCCTTTTACCCAATTCTCTTTCATAAAAGTTAAATCAAGTTGATAATGAAACTATGCCTCTAGTGGGAGCTAGTGTTTTGTAAAATCCCACATCAATTACTTATATTGGTTCATATATTGTTATTGTTAAGATCCACTGAGTTGGTTCCAGTTAATAGTACCTCATTGTATGACAGAACAAAATCTAACCCAGCTCTGTAGCATCTTTCCTATTGCTCCTGTGCTTGAGTCATTTTGCTGCCACTATCAATCCATGTTCTTAAAAGTCTTCCGATTTCTACTGACCCTTTACCATAACAATGATGTTTTTATTCAGGGAATAGGACATTCTGATATCATGTCTAAAGTATGCATTAAGAAGTCTTGCTATCCTTGCTTCTAAGGAACATTCTGTCTGTATTTCATTTTGGCCAGATTTGTTGGCTCTTCTGGAAGCCCATGGAATAGTCACTATTCTTCACGAATATCATAATTCAGTGGCATTGATTTCTTGGTTTTCCTGTTTCATGGTCCAGCAATTGGAATTAAATGGCTTGGGTTAGGAGTAGGTTAATACTTAAAGTAACATCTTTGCTTTCTAACATTTTTTAAAAAGGGGGGCGGCATTGCCTCTTCTGGGGATACTGTGTAAAGGCATTCAGAATAGTTCAGCATCTGACCTACTGGCATTAACTGCCCTACAATATAGCCTCTAACATAACTAGGCTGTCTCAAACCTCTGGTCATAGACTTGCTTATCTTTACACAAAGAAGGTTGGGAAAATACCAAAATCTTTACGTGGCCTGTGCCCATGCTGAAATCGAGGAGTCTGTGCTGTGTGACTCAAAGTTCTCATGAGGTTGTCCAAAACCAGGAAACACATCAGCAGGGTGTTTGGTGGGTCTGTGTGTGCTAAATGTGCCCAAGAAACGATCAAGCATGCTAAATGTTCCCAAGACAGGATCAAGCGTGCTTTCCTTATTGAGGAACAGAAAATGGTTATGAAAGTGTTGAAGGTACAAGCACAGAGTCAGAAAGCTAAATAAATACAAATGAAGCTTGTTGGAATAATAAATCAAATTACTTGTCCTGGTTTAAAAAAAAGGGGCATATTTTGTCCCTGATTTTCTAAATTCATTATGTTGTTTGATGTTTTTGACTGACGACTCACTAAGGTTTGATCATGGATCCAAGTAAAATGGAATCCTTGGCACTTTCAATATGTCCTTCTTTTATTACCATGCTGTGAACTGATGCATTTGTGAAAATTATGTTTTACTACATGTGAAGATATAATTCACAATGAAGCCTCTAGTCTTTGATCTTCAGCACTAACTACTTCAAATACATTTCACTTTCAGTGAGAAAGTCATGTCATTTCCATAGTGCAGATTAATGAGCCTCAGTCTAAGCCTGAGATTGCATTCTTCTTCATGTTGTTTAGCCTTTGGGATGAGTACCTCAAAAATTATTGGATCCCGTAATTATGGTGAAAGAATATAGCAATATGAGATGTCTCATTCCAATAGAATGAGAATGAGCAGAATGTACACATTCTGTTTGAGCATAATGAAATGCTCTGAAATTCCCATTCTTTGAAATGTTAGACTAATTTGTTATAATCCAGATGATTGAATGCCTTTGCATAATTAATAAAATATTAGTAAACACCTTTCTAATATTCTCTGCTGTTGGCTATGGTTCATCTGACATCAGCAGTAATATCCTTTGTTCCATGTTTGGTTTTTTTTTGAATTCTGCTTGGATTTCTTTTAGGTCCTTACTGGTTTGCTGCACAACTTTTTGAAGTTTCTTCAACAATATTTAATTTTATATACTATTAGTGATCCTGATAATACTATTAATGATAGTCTGACCATTTCTACATTATGTTGGATTACCTTTATTTGAAATGGCCATGTGATAGGTAGGTTTATTGTGCCAACCTGACCAATAGAAATATGTGGGATTAATAAGGTCACAGTTTGATTGAAGGGCAAGGAGATAAATGGCTTGGCAAGCCTCACCCCTTTCTCTCTTACTCTCTGGTGATTGGACTAGCATGAGGCTGCTTAAACTAGTTCTCTGCCTCCACTTGAGCTGTACTACCTATTGACACCCAACCCATTGCTCTTCTCACTAGAGCTTTAGGTTCCTTCTAGACCAGCTTCATCACACTGCTGCTGTATGCATTACTTGAGCTTGAGGCTCTCTGATCTTGTCATCTGCCTTGCTTGGGTTTGGCATCCCATCTGGCCTGTTACGCTAAGCAGAACTGCTTAGTTGGTGGTCTGCCCTGCTGTTTGCTGCCTGTGGCTAGACTACCTGCATTGCCTAAGGGAAGACTCGGTTTTTGGCTCCCTTGACCTTGGACCCAACAGCCCTCATGAGTTGAAAGACTTCCAGTATAATAACTATTCCACGGAAATGAGTTGAACCAAGTCCTCTGTACGCTATGTGGACTAATTATCTGTTTTATTCCTTTGTGCTATATCTATATCTATTGATATCTTTATGTATATCTATCTAAGCATCCTGGTTTTGTTTCTCTAGGGAAGCCTAACACAGGAGACAATTATATATCTCTTCAGTGTGCTAGATAGCTGTCTTTCAAATTTCTTGGCATAGCCAAATGAGCACTTTCCGTATTGCATCTGTTTGTTGAAACATCTGTTATTTTCCTGTCAATTCCTAGAGCCTTACTTTCTTGGAGAAGTCCAAGGAAAAGCTAGGTTTTGATATAATGATGCTATGTACTCATTTCATCTCTTTTTATGCTTCCTGAATTTCTATGTTATTTTGCCCATAAAATCCTTCATTATTCATGGCAGTGATGCCTCTCCCCCCCTCCCCCTCCAAAAAAAAATCCTTCATTATTGCAGCTTCAGGCTTGAAATATTTCATAGTTCTTTAAGATTGAGAAATATCAAGTGTGCTATTATCTTTTGATTTTTTGACTATAGATTTTTGCATATAGCATGATAATACCCATCTTTATTTTCTCACATTGACCTTCAGAACCTTCTATTCAGCTCATTTACATCTTCATTTATTTTATCCTCTTTTGTTATTTTATGTTAAGAGAAAGTTTCTTTTCTGACATACATTTTGGACTTTTCTCTCTTTAAAAATAAACTTTTATTTCCTTTATTTATCATGTCCTTCAATAACTTTTTAACTTTTCATCAAATCTATCCTTGAAATGATCTTTAAATTTTAGTGAGGTTTATGTTAGGTCATACTTTGGCTGTCATAGGTTTTTAGTATTTTTTACCTTTTATATAGACTGGCACATGAACAAAGATCTTTTGTTTCATACTTGTATTCAATAAGATTCTTGCATATTCCATACAATGGCATACATGTATAAGACCACTTCAACTCTCAATTGCTCAGGATATTGATCTCAAAGTTTTAATTTTTACAACTCCAATTTTTCCTACATTAACACTTTATCTGTTGGACATTCAGAGAAGTGCATCGTGCTTGGTAAAGTAAAGAAGCAGAGAAAAAGAGGAAGGTTGTTAACAGGAAGGGTGGACACTTTGGCTATAGGAGTGCACTCAAGCATAGAAACCATTGTGAAGATGGGCACAAGACCAGGGAGTGTTTCATGCTGCTATACTTAGGATTGCTATGGGTCGGAACCAACTCTATGACACTGGACAATTCTGCTTACTAATGAATTTTTGCAGCTATTTCTTTTCATTTGAGTTATGTGACACCAACCAAGGAAAGCCCTCAGAGCTTTTCAGTTTCAAAGTCATTAAGGTCTACTCTTATTTTGAGAGTCTTCCAAACTGAGAAGCTCAATTTCCAGTATTTTATCAGACAATATTTTCACTCTGTGGATTTTTACTGAATAGTAAATTATAAAATGCTTTATGGAAAGGCATTTTTTTGAAAAAAAAACACCTTTAAGAGTATAGTTTAAAGTATTTTGAAAATTAAATTTAGGTAGGAAAAAATAAGTTTAGGAAATATTTGACCATTATTTCTTCTACTATTCTCTATGATCCCCTTTATCTCTCTCCTCTCCTTCTGAGACTCACCTTATGCAGCTATTGATAAGCTTATTGCTATTTCACAGCTCCGAAAGAACTCAGGATATTCTTCATTCTTTTTGGTACACATCCTTTAGACTCCACCACGTGCCTGTCAGTCTGTCACTCTGTAGTGACTTGTGGGTTGCTGTGATGCTTACAGGCTATATCATTAGTATTGTAAATACTAATAGGGTCACAGGTTCCAGCAGAAAGCTTCTAGACTAAGTTCAAACTGCTATGAAGGAATAGGCTGTCCACAATGGAGCAATTAGCCACAGAAATCCATATGGATTGACCAAAACATTATTAATGAATGAAAGTATAATGATTAGAAGTAGACCATTTTCAGAGGTAATGCCCAAAGATGAATCCCTCAGACAGAAAGGTGATATTACTGGGAAGAGCTGCCTTTTTAAAGTAGAGTCAACTATGCTGATGTGAAGGGAGAAAGGCCTGTGGTAATAGCACCTTCGGGACCTTCCTTTGGTGATGAATGTGGTGCAAAATAAGAAGGCACTGCTGAGAACATCAATTAATAATCAGAACTTAGAATGAATAAAGTATGAATCTAGGAAAGTTGGAGGTCATCCAAAATAAATAAACTCATACAAATCTATAGTTAGAAATTAGTAAGCAGTATTGATATTTTCTAATCAGAAAATCATATGATTTACTATTCTGGGCATAACAAAATCAAGAGGAATGGCGTATTAATTTTCAAAATGGACATTTCAAGATCTATCTTGAAGTACAATGCTGTCTGTGATAGGTGAATGTGTATCCACTTACAATGAAATCTAATCAATACAACTATAATAGAAAGTTAAGTACCAACCGATAAAGCTAATGATAAAAAATGAAGAATGCTCTCATTTTTCAGTCTGAAACTGATAAAAAACATGCAATCAAGATGCAATTATAATTAATGACAATTGGAATGCAAAATTGGAAACAGGAAAGAACAGTAGGTAGAAAATATTGTCTTGGTGATAGAGAGGAAACTGGAGTTAACATGATAGAATTTTGCAAGACCAATAACTTTTTCATCAGAAATTTGTATTTTCAACAGCACACATAATGACTCTATATGTGGATTTCCCCAGCTAGTATACAGGATATAAAATTGATTAAATTTGTGTTTAGATGAATGGAGAACTTCAATATCACCAGGTAACACCAGACTAGGGGTTGACTGTGGAACAAAGCATCATTTGTTCCTATGTAAGCTCAAATTGAAGGTTGAAAATGAAGGAAACAAAAACAAATCCACCAGAGTCAAAATACAACTTTGATTATATCCAGACTGAATTTCAAGAACATCAGTACAAACTTGCTGCATTAAACACTAATGCCAAAAGACCTGATGAGCTGTGGGATGTTATGAAGAACAACATTCAAGAAGAAAGCAAATGGTAACTGAAAATCTGGAAAGAAAAACTAGATCAAAGTAGATGTCAGAAAAGACTCTGAAACTTGCTCTTAAATCTTGAAGCAGCTGAAATGAATGGTGGGGAGAGAAGAGGAAAATGAAGCAAATGAACTGATCAGAAAATTTTGAAAGGCATCTCTAGAAAACAAAATCAAACAATATAATGAAATGTGCAAAGACCTAGAGTTAGAAAACCAAAAAACAAAGAACGAAAAATATCTTAAACTGAAATAATGCTAGGAAAAAAAATCAAGACTTGGATGCAGTAATAAACATTCTCAGGCAAAATAATGGAAAATGCAGGAACCATCAAGTGAAGATGGAAAAAACAAATAGATTATCAAATTGATCAAGTCGACATTCAGTCATTTCAAGAGGTAACTTATGAGCAAGAACCAAGGTGTGTTAGTCCAGGTCTATTAGAGAAACAAATCCAGAGACATTCTTATGTGTGTTCTAGAGAACTTTGTATCAAGAAGTAATTGTTAATCAATTCCAACCACACATGGAAGAAGCACACCAGCCTGTGTGACCTCAAGGTGCCAAGGAGATCAATTACCAGGCATCAAAGAACTAGACATCATATCATGAGTGCCGACCTTCCTGATATGGTCACTGGAGGCAAATGAGTACATATGCAATTGTGGTGAAGAAAGCTAATGGTGCCCAGCTATCAAAAGGTAGAGGGTCTGGGGTCTTGAAGGATTGAAGGTAAACAAGTGGCCATTTAATGCAGAAGCAACACAGTCTACATGGAAGAAGCACACCAGCCTGTGTGACCATGAGGTATAAAAGGGATCAGGGATCATGCATCAAAGAACTAAATATTAGATCATTATAAATGAGGGGAGTACAGTTTGGGCACCCAAAGTCCATCTGTAGGTGAAGTGACATCTCCTTATAGAAAGTTCACAGGAACGAGATGAGTCAGTCAGAGTACAGTGTAGTAACAGTGAAATTTGCAACTTTCCTCAAGTTCTTGACTGCTTCCTCCTCCCCACTATCATGATCCCAATTCTACCTTACGAATCTGGCTAGACCAGAGAATGTACATACACTGGTATAGATCAGAACCAGACACATGGGGAATCAAGGACATATGATCCCTTTAGGACCAGTGGTGAGAGCGGTGATACCACGAGAGAGAGGGAAAGAATCAGGTATTAGACATTAAAGAACAAAAATCATATCATTATGTGCTACCCTCCTAATATGATCGCTGAAGACAGATGGGTGCAGAGGCAAACAAGTTGGAGGAAGTTGATGGTGGCCAGTTACCAAATGATAAAGTGTCTGGGGTCTTAAAAGCTCGAAAGTAAATAAGCAGCCTTCTAGCTCAGAAGCAACAAAGTTCAGATGGAAGAAGGATACCAGTCTGTGTTGAAGCTCGTTGTTGAAGCTCTAGCAATCCATTTCCTTGATGGTCTTCCTCCATTTCACTGTCCCTCCAATTTGCAAAACATGATGTGCTTCTTTGGGGATTGGTTTGTCCTGATAACATGTACAAAGTACATGAGGTCAAGTCTCACCATACTCTCTTCTAAGAGCATTCTTATTCCAAGATAGGTTTGTTCTCCTATTTTCTTAAGAGCACAGCTTTCTTTAGTTTGGAATTATTTATTATTAAAAGATAATTTTTGTGGGTTATTACAGCTCTTCTAACAATCCATACATCAATTATATCAAGCATATTTGTAAATATGCTGTCATCATTATTTTTGAGACATTTACTTTCTATTGAGCCCTTGGTACCAGCTCCCTACCCCTATCCCTGTTCTAGCATATTTAAAATAGTTTATTTAAAGTCTTTGTTTATCTATTACGAGACAAGTTTCCTTAGGACAGTTTCTATTGATTGTTTTTCTCTCTCTGCATGTGTCAATTTTTGCATCTCACATTTTTTGTTATTCTTAAAAATTGGACATTTTAAATGAAATGAATTCATTGAAAACTGAATTCTCATACTCCACAGTTTTTCTGTTCATGTTTATTTTACAATTAACTTAGTTATTTTTTTTAATTATGCAAAGTTTTGCTCTTTTGTTTGTAGCTATTAAAGTCACTGTTGCATTATCCTGGAGGTTAGTTAGTGAGTAGACAGAGTATTCCTTAAATTTTTGGAAGTTATAAATATGTATATCTCTGCAGAGTGGGTTGTGTGTTTGGCAGATGTGTACACGTGGCTGTCAGACATAGCTTTAATATTCGGCTAGGTAGATTAAAATGTTCCCTCTGGATTCATTTACTGCTTATGTCCAATCTTAAGATCAAGTCAGGTGTGAGAATGTACAGTCTTCTTGGGTTTTGTTTGAACGTGTATATAGCTCAGGATGCATGTGTACCTGGCTGCCGTGAGACTCAAGATTATCTTAGAGCTTTTCATAGCTTTCTATGAGCATTTTTTCCCTTTGGCTTTTCCTGTGAAGGGCTTTGATCAGCACTTTGTTGCATCTCATTCTTCGCAATCCCCTTACTGTAACATCACGTATTACACCGACCCGCTGTGCTTTCTTTCCCCGTTCCTCCTTATTTCCTAATCTGAATTTTGTCCTTGAAATTAATGCTGCCCTTTTGATGTCAAGTGGTTGATTATTATAGCAATTATCAATTGTTTTTGTCACCCTAAGCATGCATAGCTTTTCAGTTGCTTACAACATATCCTTCCTGGTCCTCCCATAGAAAAAATGGGTGGATATTTTGTATTTATTAATAGATTTTCAAATTAAATACAAACTATCAAAAAGATCAAATCAAGACAACTACCTGGGAATTAGGCTTTGGTAGAGCTTCTATTCCTTTCTGTCCCTTTACCCCAAATTGGTTTGCAGGCAATTTTGATAGAGGGGCCTACACATCTAAAAATAGGAAATGAGATAAAGTCAAGTTGAAGTATTCCAAAAGTCACTGTGACTACCTTTATATTGTTGCATTTTTGGATGGAGTCCATGCATTGCTACAGGCCGTTGATGAATTTCCAGAGTTCTGGAAAAGTTAATTTTTATAAATTTGCCAGAGTACTGCTTATTTATTTATTTGGATTAGAATATTTGGAATTTTTTGATTATCTTTTCTTTTGTGCCATTCTTCTAATGTAAACATTATAATAGATTCTTTTTACAAAAATTTTATTGGGGCTTGTTCACCTCTTATCATAACCCATCCATCCATCCACAGTGTCAAGCACATTTGTACATATGTTGCCATCATCCTTTTCAAAACTTTTTCTTTCTATTTGAGCCCTTGGTATCAGCTTCTGATTATCCCCCGCCCTCCCTCCCCCTCCTTCCCTCACAAAACCTTGATAATGTATAAATGATTATTATTATTTTTTCATGTCTTACACTGACCAATGTCTACCTTCATCCACTTTTCTGTTGTGTATCCCCCCAGGGAGGGGGTTATATGTAGATCTTGTGATCAGTCCCTCTTTTCTCCCTAATCCTCCCTAATCCTTTTTTCCCTAATCCTCCTGCTATGGCTACTTTCAATATCGGCCCTGAGGGGGCCTGGATTCCCTGTGTTTCCAGCTCTTACCTGTACCCACGTGCATGCTCTTGTCTAGCCAGACTTGTAAGAAGTCATGATAGTTGGTGGGAGGAGGGAGCATTAGAGGGAAGTGGTGTGTTTCATCGGTGCTCTACTGTATCCTGATTGGCTGTCTCCTGCCCAAGATACAGGTTCTTTGAGTGATGGGCACAAAGCAGATTTCAAACAGATTGAGACTATAGAGAAACATTAACACGAGGTTGGAGACCATGAACCAATATTGGTGCCATTGTATGTGTGTGTAGGCATGTTTCTCATCGGTCCCCAGCTAAACAGGTATAAATGTTGAGAATGAAGACAGTGAAAAATGACAAAGATTGAGATTCATGTACCAAGTGAGGATGACAGAGCAAGATGTTATGACAAGATGCCTAGATGAAAAAGAAAGCAAAACGAATTTATTGTTCATTAATTTGGAAGAGTCATAGCATTTGTATTTTAAAAAAATCGAAAACATAATTTAATCAAATAAAGCTACTGACATTTAATTGACCAGCTATCATAGTAAATTTATTTGAGCAATGGATGGCATAGAGTCCATAATAGAGACTGCAACCATGCTCTCTATTCATGAATCCTGTGCCCCAGCATTCAAGAGAGCATGCCTACTTCATAGAAATGATTCATTTTTTAATGAAAAAAAAAGAAATATTGATCATCCTATTGGCAGAATCAATGAAGAAACAAAATAGATGTGAGTTAGATATTGAGAGATCAAAATATCAGCAAGTAGAGATTTCCATAAAAGAATTTCTATATGATATGATAAAGTGTAGAATTAGTTAAAATAATTTTACCATTAATAATAATGTTACAAAAATTATAACATTAAATTAAGAGTTATATTTATATTATTGAACTCTTTATTTTACCATGCCATATGAAAAAGTAGAAAAAAATTTGGTCATGTATATCAAGATGGAACTATTTTCTGGGAGGTTTTCTTTTTCAATTATACTACTATTCTTAGGTACTTAACATATAACACAATTTAATCATTCAATTGTATTAAGAATTTCAATAGCTGTGATTTTTTTAGATGTACATCTCCCTTTTTCCCCCGACACCACAGGGGAATTGTTTGCACCACTCATAGGAGGTGAATCGATGGGAACACTGACTACTTTCCGCTAGCAAAGATCTGAGAGGCCAGGATGGAATGGTCTCTGTGAGTTTCTCAAGACTAAAACTTTTATGGGCATATAGATGCCATCACTTTCATCCTGGTTTAATAGTCTAGTTAATGGAAATACAGAGTAAATACAGTAGAGGATAAGAATAGGAAACCATATTAGTATTTTCATTTAACAATAGTATTTTTCACAAAAACAGAGTGGTGACCATTTGTTTCTTAAGTTTCGTTTGTAAATTTCCCTAGAGTGACCTAAAAATTATTGCTATGAGCTACATAGACATTCAGATGAAGATCCATGAAAGTTAAAAACGATGTAAAAAGTAAATTACTATGAAATTCTTTTCACGATGGAGTCTTTGAATAACATTTTCATTTGAAGCCTAGTTTACATACCTTCAAAGAGTGCAGCACCTTAGAGTCAAGAAAAACACAAAACAGAAAGAAATTCAGTATCACTGTTAATTATCACTACTCATTCTCTATGTAGCCCTTCCAATTTTTATTGCCAATTGCCATTAAAGTGGGTTGAAAGTATATCTTAGTGTTAAAACAATCCCCAAATAACCACTGGTATCATTTTGATCTCAACTCAAAGTAACCCTATAAGATACAGTAGAACTCCTCAGGGTTACCCAAGCAATCAATCTTTATAGCAGCAGGTAGGCTCATCTTTCTCCTGTTAATAAAGGAAATTTATAATGGGAAGATAAAAAAGTTATTTGTGGTGCTTTTTAGATGAAAGATACTTTTCAAAATATTTGATTTATTCTAATATTAACATGTTTTTGCCTCCTTGATCACACTGAACATCATTATGGAAATTAAGTCATAGAATCATAAGTAGGGCTTTTCCAATTGTTGAATTTTCTAAAATTCATGCTTAAGAAATTAGAGCTGAATCAATTCATGTGTTCTAGAATATAATGGAAAGTTTTATTTGGAAATATTGATGTTCATAAAAATAATCACCTGAGTACTTTTCTCTCCCCTGGAAAATATCTTCAAATGTGTGTATAATTCATAACTTCTGTCTCCTGGATTAGTTAGGCAGATATAATCATGATTTCGAGAAAGAATGTATTAAAATAGAAAAATACTACCATGAATGAAAATGTAACTTTTCTTGTTTTTTAAAGTATCGCAGAAGTGATGATTATCTTAATCATAGGTAACTACTTTAAGTATCCTAAAATATGATGGTATATTTTTCCTTAGAAATTAATTTACTAGCATCTCTTTAGAAAAACTCAACTGTTAATAGAAATGTTGAATTTGACTGTTTCAAATGCCAATCTTTTCTCATCAGAGCACTTGAACATCTTCAACTTAGTATTATATGTCTAAAATTGTTTAACCGTGTTAATGTATTTTGTTTACACTAAGATATTTGAACGTATTGTATGGCCTGTGGGTACATTTGCATGTATAAATTCAATATTTTTTGGATCATAACAGACACTTTTCCTCCCCAAAGTGAGGGAAAAACCAGGGTGTGTATTATGGTCCAAAGGTGTGGTACTCCACAACATTTTAGTATAGTGGTACTATTTGGTTCAGAATATTTTTTTCCTGTTTTCCTATCCTAAAAACTTGGTGTGTCTCATGGTCAGATGTGTCTTCTGGTCTGAAAAATGGGGTATATAAGACAGGGTTTTGAATACGAACACAATTCTGTCATTACTAGAAAATAAGCATCAGCTGAAACTACCATGCTGTCAGCTGTATATGCTTTTGTACATATGGGAGAAATATAAAGTGCTCTATTGCTTCTTGAGGAACTTATCCTCACTATCTGACACATTAATTCACTGATGTGTTCAGCTGTGTGCTTCATCTTTACTACCATGTTTTCATCATGCAGTTGTTAACATTACCTCCCATTATATACTGGAACCTCTTCAGTTTTCCTTACTTCAATCCAACCCTATAATTATATGTATGATGGAACTCTGTGTACTAGTGACCGTAGAGCTTAGGCTGCTTTTAAAGTTCTGCCTTGGTCCTATCAAATCAATGCTAAAACTGAAATTGAGCTTTATTTAATTTTTCTCATTTCCCTCTCTTCCCTCGCTTGTACATGTGTACTAATTTCTTATTCAGAGAAATCTAGATCATCTTCAAATTGTCTTTTTAATTAATTCCCTTGATTATTT
Organism: Nesogale talazaci; assembly: GCA_004026705.1. Classification (NCBI taxonomy): domain Eukaryota; kingdom Metazoa; phylum Chordata; class Mammalia; order Afrosoricida; family Tenrecidae; genus Nesogale; species Nesogale talazaci. The sequence goes on from PVJH01003210.1 coordinate 60,388, forward strand.
AAGCTTGTAAGATGAAGCTACCATTTACTGTATTAATATTTTCAATAAAAACTGTGAAACTATCCAAGAAATAAAAAAAAAAATTGCTCCCTCCAAAAAGGACTAATGGTGGCAATGTTAACTACATGGTAATGTTACATGCTATTGATGTTTAATCACCAGTCTCTTCAACTGTGCTCCTTATCAACCTAGTTAGTTCTGACCATGGTTGATCTAATGTATGAAAACATTTTGTAAATTCTGAAACAAAATAAGAATAGAAGGTGTCTTTATCATCACTGTAATCTTAATGACAGGGGTTCAAGCACTAAGCAGCTAAGTGAAGCCAGCGACTGGAACTCTGACAGTTCCTCAGGAGAAAGTTCAGTCAGTTTGCTTCCAAAAAGATTGAAAAAAGATTAAAAAAAGATTGAACAAAAAGTCGGAACGACTTTCAGACTCTGTGACAGAGCTCCTCTGGTTGGTCCTGAAGGGTGACCAAGTTGGAGTTGACTAGATGGCAGTGCGTTTGCTGTATTTGGCAGATACGATATCTTCCCTTCTTATCTGTTGTCACATCCAGTGACCACCGGACTCTCTTTCGAATCCACAGCTGCCCGGGCTGAAGTGTGCAGTGGCACAGGAGAAAGATTCCGAATCTTCCGGGCCGAGAAGACCTATTCTGTGAAGGCAGGAAGATGGTATTTTGAATTTGAGGCTGTCACTGCTGGAGACATGAGAGTTGGCTGGAGCCGTCCAGCTTGTCAGCCTGATCAGGAGCTTGGCTCTGATGAACACGCATTTGCCTTTGATGGCTTTAAGGTGAGTGGAGTTGGCAGTGCAGTAGGCTCCACATTTTCAGAATTCACATTTTCAGGCTCTTGTGCTCCAATCCTTTTTAACAGTTACAATCTCAGAAACCCACAGGGGCACTTCTACAGGGTCTCTGTGAGTCAGAATCAAATTGTTAACAGTGAGTGAATGAGTGAGTGAGCGAGCCCCAGGCACAAAAGCATTGTCCTCCCCCTTTCTTGCTCCCCACCCACCCCCTGCCATTGCTGGGATCTCCCTGGCATTCCTTTTGTCACGACAATAATGTCAGTACTCTCCAGACCATAATTGGAAACATAATTTGTCTGTGTCCTTGTGGTCTCAAGATAGTTTTTTCATCTCACAATTAGAATAAAATTCAAGAACTAAAACATTGCTTTTCCATGGCATCAAAAAGACATTATCTTAGTATGCATATTATCTCTAAGCAACAATTAATTTGTATAAAGATTTAAAAGTCACAAGAAGTTTAAGACAATAGTGTTTATAATTGCAATTTTTTCAGTGTCATCATTATTAGTAATTTCTCTTTGTTAAACTCATTGACTCATACATTTCATAAATGGCAAAGGTTATTTTATATTTCTAAAGTACTATTAAATAAAAATTAAAAGTGTGTGGACATACATGTATACACATCTTGCTACATATGTGCATATCGATTTGATATTTCTTTGTTATATATAAGGAGTCCTGCTGTTGTTATGTATTGGACTGTTTTTTGAAACGTCAATGGCTAAAAAATTCTGTAAGAGAACGATGAAGCTATTCCTAGAGAGATATGTAAATTTAGACATTTACATAGGGTAACTATGAGTCAGATTTGACACACAGACACACACACTTTGGGTTAATCGTACATTCTGTCCTCATTTATCAACTATGTTATACAATATTTCATATTTATTACAATAACAATCTACTATCTATTTTTCACATTAATCATGAAACATCATTTTTGCTTTTTGTCAATGTTTAGTGAGCATTCCCAGACAACTCTGTTTCACTTAGGACATTGTAATAGAAGGATGGGTTGGAAAGAGTTCATGCTACTGCCATGCAAATAGTATGGTTTGGTGATGAGTTATCCTCGTGAGTGTTAATTATTCATGACCCGTGGCCCTTCTTCTTTCTAGGCTCAGCGATGGCACCAGGGAAATGAGCATTATGGGCGCTCTTGGCAAGCAGGCGATGTAGTGGGGTGCATGGTTGATATGAATGAGCACACCATGATGTTCACACTGAATGGGGAAGTCCTTCTTGATGATTCAGGATCAGAACTGGCGTTCAAGGATTTTGAGGTGGGAGACGGTAAGTAAGTGCACCACATATTGTGTTGTCTTCAGGATTGGAACAAAGCAAAGCTATTGGTTCCCAAGCATTATAACCAGCAACTATAATGTCTGAGGATGAGTGAGCAGATGAATTGTCGTTTCAAATCACAAATGTACCATTTGGCTTATTTTAGCATATGTCCTTGAAATTATTTTAGCAGAAAAATGATTTAGACTTCAATATGCAGAAGTGACTTTTATAAGTAAGGTAGGCAAATATTAGATTTTCACACAAATTTACACACAAATATTAGATTTTTATTTGGAGTCCCAATATTACATTTACAAAGTATGCAGTGTATACACATTTTGTCTTATGTAAATGACCCATGCCATATAAGTTTTTCAAAATTCTGACTTTTTCTCTAAGAAATAGATATATACAATTATAATAATTAGGAGATATATACTTACAAGTGTAATGGGATCCAGAAATAATACTTTTGATTTTATATTTCCACCTAAATAAAGAGGAGAAATCATACTGATGATATTACAAGGCAGCATAGAATTACTTTCCATAAAAATTATATTTTAAATTAAAATATATGCACAACTTTAACCAGAAAAAAAATCAAATGATAAATAAGGGCTAATTTCTATTATTGATTCTGTCATGTTGATTTAAAAACAAACAAGCCCAGATCATGTAATTGTCACTGTATAAATATGATACCCTTTTTACTCTCCACTGAAATAGTGACAATTGTTAGATAATTGATATAGTGACAGTTAAGTTAGATGATTGATATGTGTACAGAATAGTGGTTTTCAGCATGGCGTTGAATTAACGATTCTTTTTTAGTTTCTAGTGAGTGGATCCTAGCATGTGCTCATAAGGTTTTCAGTGATCGCTTGTTTAGCAGTTTATCAGCAGACCTCTGCAGACATGATCTTCTGCCCCTTTGCTTGGTAGCAGAGATTGCCAGCCATTTTCACCACCCAGGACTATAAATTAAGGATTTGAATGTCTGATTTTCCTAGGTCTGTTCTAACAAAGTACAACAAAATTGGTGAACTTCAAGAACAGCCATTCATGTTTTCACAGTTCTCTAGGTTATTTGTCCATATTCAAGTGGTAGGTGTGCCAGTACCTTCTGAGGTCTTTGTGTAAGGAGCTCTTTGCTGCCTCCTCACTCACTTTAACACTCACATTATTCAGTCGAAGAAGAATTTCGTAGCTAGTGGTATCCCTTGGTGGTCCACTGCTGCTGACACAGACATCTGTCTCTGTTGCCATGTAGCATCTTCCTCCACGTGCCTGTGGTTCTCTTGCCGTGCATATCCTTTGATTCACTTCACACTGCTCTCTTAGGACCTTATTAATTTAACCAATGACATCTGCAAACAAAAATCCCATGCCTCCACACAAGGTCACCTTGACAATATGTCTTTTTGGAGAACACAGTTTAAATCATAACTGAGAGTCTGTTCCCTTTCAAATATACACTTTTCTCGGTGTGCCATAATATATGTAATTATTATCACTGACATCATTCTGCAATCCCAACATTATGTTAAAGAGAAAGATAGGGAATCTCCCTAACTAAAAGCTAGAACATGGAGGTAAAATAATTCAAGATTGTGAAACACTTAATTGAGGGAATTCAAAGAACCAAGGACAGTATAGAAATGCTAGATATTTGTGGCAATGATGAAAATATTTATAATATAGTAGGCATTTTGGAAATGAAGATGTTGAAAACCAGCATCATTGAATTTTTTGTTTTGTCAAGAATTAGCAATGAGAGCTATCCCAGAATTTTTTAGGTTTCTCAAGTTGACACTTGAATAACTTAAAATATATGCTATATTTATGGAATAATTTATAACATGAGGAGGGATTTATTTTGAATCACTTGGCAAAAGTTTGGACATTACATTCTTTTTGCCATTTAGTTTATGGTTAAGGTAATGTAATATAAGGAAATTAATGTAAAATATTGGTGAATTGAGTGAAAATCAAATTCTGTTTAAGACACTTGGTAATTGAAAGTTAAGTTTTATATACTGATAAAGAGAAGAGAATATTATTTCAGAGACCGTTTTGAAAATGAATGAAGCCTGTATAAAGATAATTTGCATTAGATCCACAGATAATTTTGCACATGCTGAATATATATTTGAGGTGTTAATGGTATGCCCATACTGCACTAAGAAGGTGCTTCTGGGTGTTCAGGTGTTTTCACCTCTATGAGAGAGTCACTATATTGTTTTTCTTATTCCATGTCTCTTCTAATCCAGTGAATTCCAGAACAACCAACTTTTATACAAATGTGGGGTATGAGGACTTTTGCTGGTGGTATAGACAAGTCAAAAAAATTAGAGTTTCTAATAAATTAAATTTCCAAAATTATTATTGAAAAGTGATGGTTTCAAAATGGAGTACAATGTCAATTAAAAAAAAAAAACAGTCACCTCTGTTTTCTGATTTAACCAAGAACCTGGGAGAGAGCATTAGAATATCCATTTTCTACCAAAGTAAACATTACAAAGTAATCCCTACTAAAAATCACGCCCTTGCATTTTATTAAGTGTCCAAAGGCTTCAGTTAGCATATTTCCATTCTTTATTTTTAAGTTAACATGAAATAGCAGACTCATTTATCATCTGTAGCCTGGTGTTCTTCTGTAGTGATCTGAGGCAAATAAATTCTGCTTTCATTTTTTTAAAAAAAACAAACTAAATTGGAACTTTTTTCTTCATACATCATTCAATTTTATAGATATAATACAAGTTTTTTGTACTGATAAAGCTATAAAATCTTGGAGAAATAATTTAATACATTCATCTGATTTCTTAAAAGATGAGGCTCTTTTAGAATAACATGTGAGAAAGTACACACATATATTCTGCTTCACAATAGAGTTCCACAGGTATTACCCTTTCTTTTTGTCCACTTCTCATCTGTAATTTTCTGTGATTGCATATGTGTTGCTGTGATACTGCAAGTTATACCACCAGGATATGTCACCTATGGCAGGCAGATTATAGTAGAATTTTCAAATTAAGACAAATTAGAAAGAAAGGGCTGGTGATAATGGCCAATGAAAACATAGATTACAACAGAGTACTATGCAGCTCACACTGACTATGTCATCAGAAGAAATGGATTGCTGAAGATCATCTTTGGTGAAGCAGAAGACCAAGGGCATTCTTGGTGAGAAGGAATGGACACAATAGTTACAATGTAGACTTGACCGTAAGGTAACTATGACTTTAAGCTGACATGATAACAGCTATTTCCCTTCGAAAAGAATAATTTAAATATACATATTAAATAATATTGGCCATTTTTAATTTTAGGGCCATTTGCTTTGGGTTATCCAGGTGGAGTTTATCTGTATTTCAGAATTTTCAAATTTTAAACTATATGTTCTTAGGCATAGCTGGTGTTGTTATGATCAATTTATCTGCCGTTTTTTTTAGACCCAAATGCAGATTTTTTTTTTCACCCACCTCACACCTCCATAGCCTATGATTGCCAATTCTTTTGCTGGCCTGGCCTACGCTTCCTGCATCTCCGTTCCACAGCATGTCACCTCATTAAAGGACAAGTTAAAATGTGCTGAAGCCATCTGTCTTGTGTTGGATGAAGCCCCACTTAGCCATGAACTGTGGCAACGATTTTAACAGTTTCACAATTACTTAGCTCTGGCAAAAGAAACCAGTGGGGCTCTAACCTAAGATCACCTTTGAGGAAACCACTTTCCACTGGATTCCATAAGGTTCATCTACTGGTAGGCTAGCAGTTACTTAGAATAGAAAATATGATACAGGAAACTCAAACCCAAATTTTAATTGTGTTAAAGCAAACAGAGGTATGTTGAAAGGCTTGGGTTTCTTTTTTATTAGTTATATTAGAATCTGAAGTGGTCAGCCACTACCAATAAAGGATTGAACCTAATTCTCAAGTTTGGGTTTGAAACAACTATTAAAAGTGGTGTCATTTATCAAATGATTGTGTTCAATTTATGCCAGACGTTCTTCTTCATCTTTTTTTTTAAGTGCGAAAAATATTTTTTACTTTTTACAATAGTGATCTCATTCAATATTTGTCCTTGTGGGATTAAATAAGTTAGCATAGTGTCTTCCAAATTAATCCGTTATGAGGTGCTTTTTCAGTTCACTGATAGTATTCTAATGTTTCGTGTATTCCATTGTATTCATGTACCATTCTTCATCTATTCTTCCACTGATGGGGATTTAGAATGTTTCTATCTCGGTGTTTGATACTGTTGGTTTCATGGTTTCACATTACTTTCAGTTCTGGGTTCATTTTGTGTGTGCTTTTACTTGCCATTTTCTTCACTGATATGGTTTTGTGTTTCCCAAATCTTTAGTATTTCTTTTCTATTTAATAAGTGTGTTAGGTAAGGTACTCTAGAGAAAACAAGGCCAGGACATTTATGATTTGTTTACACATATATGAAGTTTATACAGGAAGAAGGAATATAACAGCTAATTAGTCCACACAGCAGTACATAGGGCTCACTTCTGTGGAGCAGTTAATATACTGGGACTCCTTTAATTCATGTGGGCTGTTAGGTCTAAGACCAAGGAAGTAGACAGCAGAGTCCTTCCTGGGAAAAGCCGAGCAGAGTCTGCCCACAGGCAGCAAGCAGCAGGGTGACCAGTAGTCATTAGCTTGGTAGCTTGGCTTGGGTGGAATGTGGCATGCAAGCAGTGCAAGGTGGCAATCCACTTGCCTCAAGTTCATGCACTGTATGCACCAGCAGCATGGTGAAGCAGGACTCGAAGGAGCCTGAAACTCCACTCACATGATACACAGGCTGGCCTGACGCACACAGGTAATGTAGATCTTAGGTCGGGCAGCTCCTAACTTAGCTACAGCAGCAGCACTAAGACTCCCGCATGCTCTGATCACTGCAGAGAAAGAGGGAGGTGGACATTGCAGAGCCATTTCTCTTTGTCTTCCAATCCAATTGCAACCAGATTAACCCCACATGATCCTAATGTCCAAGTTGGCCCAATAAACCTAACTATACAGCGAGTTTATTCATTTTTTTTGTTGAGATCACAATGTAATTTTATGTCCTCCTAAAATTTAAAATGTCCTTGGGCTGAGCGGCGGTGGCATAAGTGGTTGAGTGCGGAACTGCAGCCCGCAGGCTTGGCGGTTCAAATCCAGCGGCGGCTGGGTAGTGCCCATGACCACCAGAGGCAGTGATGCCCACACAAAAAAAAATTTAAAACGTTCTTTTTTGAAATTTACTTGACTTTGTCTCCACTTGAAAATTCTATATCTATAGTTTCCCTCTTTATATTTTAGAATTGCACTCATTATAAGGTAATATCTCTGGTTACCCAATCCTGGATGTTTCTACATCTAGATTGACTTCTGGAGAGCGTGGTTATGTATATTAACCTCAGGTTGTGATTTACTGTTGTTGGTTTTCTTCCCAAAGGAATCCTCTTAGTTGATGTTGTAAGGTAGTTCTAAATTTTTAAACAATGTTTTTATTTTGTATATCTGAAAATGCCCTAATTTTAATGCCATATTTGAGGAGCAGTTTGCTGAGTATATGAAAGGGTACACCCTAAAAAAAGAGAATATTTTTTCAAAGTTATGTATTTAAACTGTTTTACAAAACAATCTTATCATCTTCAAAATACTCTCCATTTCACTTAATACATTTATCAAACCTGTGATTGCATTCTTGGAAATATTTTTCACACTCATTTGTTTGGATGACTGTATTAGTCCGGGTAAACTAGAGGAACAAATTTATAGACACGCATATGGATATAAGGGAATGGTTTATATACAAAAGGAATGGAACACTGAGAAAGCATCCCAACCCAGTCCAGTTCAAAGTCATAAGTCCAATATTAGCCCATATGCCCAATACCAGTCTATAATGTCTCCTTCCGACTCACAAAGTCATAGGTCAGTGGGTGCAGAGTCCCAGCACTGGCAGGGGTCCCCTCATGGCTCCTTGCTTCCAGGGCTCAGGGTCCATCAACAGCATCCAGTGGTGGCTGAAGCAACTCATCGCTGGCAAGGGTTCCCACCTGGTATCTCCAGCTTTAGAGGTCTGGCTCCATCAGGACAAAGCTGTGTGGCTTCTCCTCCAACTCCTCAGATACTGCCATCTTGTCTTGTCCGTGATTCATTGTCTCTGAGAGTTAACTCCTAACAACTGGGGAGATAGCTTCTCATCTTCATGAGGGAAATATCCCAAGATTTCCCAGACATATCAGGAGAAAGCCATGCCCTCACACAGGCCTCATTGGCTACTCAATGACTATCTCCAGATTAACAGGCTAGACTCCACCTCTACATTTCAATCAAAATTAACATAAGCACATGACTGCCACAATGACTGATAACACCTTATCTGTTTTTTTCTTCACCTCTTCTATGCCATCAAATTACTGTCTTTCATGTCCCTCTTATTCATGGAAACAAAAAGAAGTCACATTGAGTGAGGTCAGGTGAGGAAGATGTGTGGGACAAGAGATGCATGCTGTTTTGTGCCCAAACTGGTACAGTGAGATGATGGCATGAACAGGTGCATTGTTATTGTGGCAAAACCAGTTGCCTATCTGCCACAAATCTGATCTTTTGTGTAGCAATCTTTTCGGCACCTATAAATAGAAAGCTTGATTAACATTCTGACTTGGTAGAACAAACTTCAAATGCACTATGAGTTGATATTTTGTCCATTAAGGAAGTTGACAGACATCCAGAATGAAGTTGTCTTCAATCTACATTTCACCTTTTTTAAAATGAGAAAACCACTCGTGTACTTGGACCATAGTACTGTCCTTGTTAGCTGTGTTCAGCATCACAACTGTTTCCACAGCATTTTTCTCAAGAAGGAAATAAAACTACACAGTCACATGCTGTTCTCTTAAATCAACCATCACAAAAAACAAGATTGGAGCAAGACTGCTTTTACAAAAAAAAAAAAAAAAAATCACTGTGATCAGAGAGAATCTTTCCAGGGGATGGCCTGGGTGCAATAATTCAGAACAAGTTGCTCGATGCTCACTTAGTGGGAAAAATGCATACTGTGAAAGCTCTGCTTTGCCCAGGTCAAATACTTTTTGTGGGAGCACCACCTAGTATGATTCCTGATTGATCATTTATTCCCCCAGTGTTTTTTTTTTTTTTATGTAGTATCTCATTGCATTATTGGCTGTGTGGCTTTTGCAGAGAAATCAGAGCTTAATAACTTATATGTCCCTTATATAAATTTACTCCCCCGCCCCCAACTCCTCTCAAAAATCTTATCTTATTGTCTTTGCAAAGTTTGACTGATAACGTCTTGGGATTTTCTTTGTAATATATCTTGCTTGGCTAGTTTATGTTGTCAGCTTCTTTGACAATTTATTTTGTGCTAGTTTTTCCTCTTTGCTCTCTTCTTTCAATGGCATCCTAATCACAAGTATTCTTTAGGGAAGGATACCACAATAATTCTAATCGAAAAGAATATTTTAGGCAATATATTAAAGTATAGGTTTTCTTTTGATTCTGTTGTTATTGTTCCACTTGTATCTAGAACTATTATCTTCAAGCTCACTAACTTGGCTTTCCTTGATTAAATTATATTTCTGAAATCTTAGAATTAAATCTTCTAGATTTTTGCTTACTCTTTTTCTATGATTTTAACATTACATTTGTCAGTTTGATCTTGTTTTCCTGAAATTTTCTGAGTTTAATTTGCTTTCATCTGAGTTTTTTGGATCTTTCTCTCAATCCTTCAAAGGAAACTCTGGGAAGAACAGAGTTGGGGAAAAGTATTATATTAATCTCATGGTCAACCCAGACCACCCTTAAAAAATTATTCAAAGATGTCCCTCAAGATTACCCAAACATAGTGTAAAAGGTAGAACACAGAACTCTTTGTGGGAAGGGTTAATGAGATGGGAGTATTACTGCAAGATATGCACACATCTTGATTGTGGATATGAAATAATACCTTTACACTTTGATATTTTAAAAATATAATTTATCAGATTTTATATAGTAATACTGTTAGATTTTTTGAGATGTATACCTCAGTCTTAACTGTGTGAGAAAGAGTTCCTGCCACAGCCTGATTTGTGATCCAAATGAGTTTTATGAAAGTTAGAACAAGTTTCAGGTTCACATAGTCACCCACAGAGTCTGTCTCTCTCTGTCTCTCTCACATACACACACACATGTCTGCTTACCAGGAAGCAAGATTGGCTCCATGCTCCTTCCTTTTCAGTCTTTTGGCGGAGAGGGATGGTTGATGATTCTGGTTGACCCCGTTGGCTGAATTGAATTCACCTGGCCTACATAAGCCCACCCAGGTACAGTTCTTTTGGCCCCATAGCCTGGACCTTTGAGCATGTACTGTGTACCATCCTTTCCTGGCCTATAGCTCGAACTTCTGAGCATGTGCAATGGACATACTTTTTTCTACGCTAGCTACCTATCATTCTCCCCTGAAGAGATATGGACCCAAATCTTTGGGTAACTTGGTGACATCTCTGGCTATTTCCTGCTGATAAAAAGGGTGATGAGGGGCTTTGGGTACATGCCATTCTGTTGGAAGGGGCTGTCCATTCAGAACCCAGGATGGATAACGTTGAAGTGGTCCTAGAGAAGGCACATGGGTTCAGAGGTCTTTGCAACCTGAGGACATCAGGAAAACAAGCAGGTGCCTTCAATCCTCATCCATAAGCAGCTGCATGTTGATCTGGGGGCACCGCCCCCCCCCCTCCAGGTTTTTGGCTAACCCAGTGGCCTGTCTGCTTGCAATGAACACATGGTGCTTGAGGAGGCCTGTCCTGATTAGGGCATTTTCTAGTCCAATTGCCCATTCTCTAACAAATATAGACTTTGGTACCTGGTTCAAAGGTCTGAGAAACCTGGGAGGCATTCCATGGACCTCAGTCATTAAGTGCAGCCAATACCTTCCTTCTCTCCTTCTGAGCCTGAAGTTCCCCCTCCTGCTCCCTATTATAAAAAACCGTATTAGCACAAGCAACCGTTTCCTTTAGGGTTCCTCCTTCAGGTCAATGCACTAGTTTTTGGAGCTTCCTATGACTGTCCAGTGCAGCCTGTGTAAGAAACTTGTCCCTGATTGAGACTTGCCTCTCAAATGAATCTACGGCTATAGCAGTTATGCTTTTTTAGGGCCTCCTTTAGCCACTCTGAAGAACTTAGAGAAGGCTCTGTAGGTTCCTGATGAATCGCTGTTACTGTGGCATAATTAATGACCTTTTGCCTACTTGACTTTAGTCAATGTGATGCACACCAGGAAATGTTCCCATGCCCACTTTTCCTGAGGCTCATTGTGATTCCCAGCAGGATCAGTTGAAGGTACAAGTGCTTCCCCTCCGGGGTACTTTGCATTCATCACACGTAGTTCCTCTGCAAATTTCCTAGCACCTGTGAGCACTCGTTCTTTCTCAAAGTCTGTCATAGTCTGTCCCAGTATTACCATGACATCCTTACAGGTTAAGTCATAGGCTAGGGTGAGGTGCTCAACGTGTTCTACATACTGATTGGATTTGTTAGAGTAACTGCCCAAGTCATTTTTAATTTGCTTAAGTTCATTTAGGGTGAAAGGCTTGTGAACCAACTGGGAACTAAACTCCCCAGCTGCCTCTACTATGGGTAGAATGTTCAGGGCTTGTTTGGGGCTGGGGGGATAATTGCCCTTAAGTTCAGGGTCTCTAAGGGGCCCTGGGTGCACTGGGAACGAAGATCTCTACTGCTCCTTAAAAGGAAAACTGCTCTAACATTAAGGCATTTCTGCCCATTTCCCCATCGTTTCATGGAAATCTTCCAGCTCCATCAGGGTTGCTGGACGGGAAAATGTACCTTTCTCTGGCCATGTTTTTCTTTTTCTAAAATATACTGTGGCCAAATAGGAGTTTGAAACCAGGAGTTTATCCAGACTCTCCGGATCAGATCTATTCCAGTTACGATGCATCCGAGGGGGGCAGTTCCTGGGTCTGGAGCTGATTTTAAGTCCCATCTAGAAAATAGAAAACAAGGTTACTGAGAGCTCGATGCCTCAAGGTGAATAGTCGCAGCTTCCGCGCACATCTTAGAGGTGCTGTGAATCTGAGGCCTCAGGCGGGGCCCATGCCCGAGAGAAGGACTAATAAACCAGTCACTGCAGCTGACTACGTCCAACCGTTCTGGAGAACACATGCTAGAATGGCCACCACTGCTTGGTTTGGCCCCATGGCCATCAGAGATGCCTGCTGGCAGGAGTAGACTCTCATATCTCTGAAGGGAGGGACATCTGTCCAGCAGCTTGGGGAACCTTTAGAGAAATTGACATCATGGCGGCAGAACAGTACTAAGAGCTGTTCACAAAAGTGTTGGATGCAGCTTCGTTGAAAGGTGAAAGTTAACAGTCACTCATGCTAGGCTTCCGATGGCCATTCCTCTAGGTTTGGGTGCAGAAAATCTGCCGATAGACAAAAACAGGAAGAAAAAAAAAACACCCACGCTAGTAAGAACACTAAAGCAACTTATTTGTAAAGCCAGGAGAAAGTTAAAAGAATTTCCCTCCCCTCCCTACGTGTCTGGAAGGGTGGGGGTCATCTTGGCTAGGGTCATTGCTCCATTGCCCTGCCGCCAAAATAGTGGACACCTGGTGATACCATGTTGGGAGGGAACAGAGTGTCACGTTGTTGGGAAAATGGCAGCCCATCTTGTGGTTAGTGACAAGTCAGCAGGGGGCTTGCCACCAGAGCCAGAGTACTGCATAACCCAACAGGGTTCACAAGGGCACATCCAGCCATCTGACTGGTCAGAACACAAAACATCCCACTGAGACTCAAACAAGCTATGGGTATCAAACTTCTCCTATAGCGCAGGCAACAGCATCCCAAACCCTCCCAGAAGCCAGGGCTAGAGAGGACATGCAAGCTCCCAGGAAGGCAAATGTTAAATTCCATAGACCAGCAAGAACAGGTGAGAGAGCAGACATAAGTGGATGCGGCGGTGGTGCTCCATGACGGGTCGTCCCACGAGACGGTTCTGGGCGCCAATCGCCTCTGTGGTGCCTTGCAGGAGGTCAGCCTGGCTTTCTTTCCAGCTATGCTCCATCTCCCATGAGTGGTGGGCTGAAAAACAGTACCGAAGGGGCCCGAAACCCATAGTAAGACGAGGATGCAGCCTGCTGCAAGAAAAAATATTTGAAGCGGCTTACCTTTATCTCCAAGTCACTGGCACCAATTTTATGTCAGATTTCTTGAGAGGAGATATATTCCTCAGTCCTTGGCTCCACACAAGAAAGAATTCACACCAAAGCCTGGTTTGTAATCCTAGTGAGTTTTAATGAAAGTTAGAAGTTGTTTCAGGTTCATACAGACACCCACAGAGTCCCTCACCCCGTCTGTCTGCCAGGATGCTGCTCCAGAAAAAGACACAAGATCGGTTTCAGGCTGCTGCCTTTTCAGTCTTTTGGTGGGAAGGCGTGGCTGATGACTCTGATACCCTACTGACTGAATTGAATTCACCTGGCCTAAATGAGCCAACTCAGGTGCAGCTCTTCTGGCCGGAACCCTGGATCTCTGAGCATGCGCAGTGTACCATCCTTCCGGGGCCTATAGCATGAACCACTGAGCATTTGCAATGGACGCCCTTTTCTCTATGCTAGCTACCTATTAGTACTTTTGACTTATTTTAATATTATGTGTACATTGATATTTTCTTTCCTTTTTTATTATTTCTTTTCTAAAGATAAGCTTCAGAAAATTAAGAGCTTTTGAACTTTGTACACATATGAATTCTTGTTTGTGACCAGACGTCCTGCTTTTGAACAATTTAACAATGTCCCGCAGCACTTTAAAATTGAAATAAATATATTACAGTACTATTTTTGCATTCTATGAAAATTTTTGTTGCTCCATAGAGACCAAACTTTTAATCAAGAATCCACCA
>PVJH01003210.1:74536-124476 GCA_004026705.1 Nesogale talazaci
CCCCCCCCCCCCCCTCCCGCCACCGTCAATGGTGTCCACTTAAAATCTGGTCACTTTATTCTTAGAACAAAGGCTTGCACATTGTAGGTATACATTAAATATTTGTTGAGTGGAGGAGGCATTTGATCATCAACAGAGACAGTAGAAAATAGTGATTTAGAACAGGTATTGGCAAACTAAAGTCTGAGTGTCAAATCTTGTCCTCCACCTGTATTTTAAATGCAGTTGCTTTTGTTTGTTTATTTATTTAATAGAAGTAACAACCTGACCTGTGTCTGATCAAACACATATATGTATGTGTGTGCATATCTATATATTAATGCACATATTGATATTAAATATAATAGTTTAGTTTACTTTGCTGTTGATATTATATATAACACAAACATATGCCAATTCAGTATTTTCTACATGTAAATTCAGTGCCAATTCGTTTTTTAAGTTCTTCAGTGAATGGTGTGAAACTGTTAACCATGAAACAAAGAACCGAGACTGCTGAGTTTAAAAGTTCACTGTTAATTTGGATAAATCAAAAACAACTTACAAGACTGTGTCACAGACAGTATCATGCAAGAAGTATAACTCTCTCCATATTGAATTTATGTGTAATTTTGGGGCCTCAGAACCAATTACTTGGTTTTCAATGATTTCTTATGGGAAAAATGTTCAGTGCTCAAATTTTGCAATGTTCAAACAAAATTTGGCACACATTGAGTTAGAAAACAAGGTGTCACTATATTTTAAGTTGCTACTGTTGAGGATATTTTGTATAATGTTGTCGGTAAGTGTCATTAAGTTTGTTGTGATTCATATTGACCATGACAGAAGGAAGTAATGCAAGGTTTTGCGTCATGTTCATAATGATGGTTGTTTTGTTGCTGCTTGTTATAGGCATTGTTCCCGTCCATCTTGTTCAGGGTCATTTTCTTTTTTGCTGACCCTGCCTCTCTTAGCCTTTGGTCTTTCTTTTTCATGGTTTTAATTTATCAGGCATAGGACGCAATTGAAAATATCATGGCTTGTGTCAGGGTCACCTTATACCTAAAAAGGCATAATTTATTTTCAATTTACTAAATGCTTCTTTGCAGATTTTCTCAGTGTAGTGTTTGATTTGCTTCCCACGATTATTGACTGTGGCTCCAAGGAAAATGAGTTCTTTAACAACTTTTAAATAGTTTTTTTTCATCTTACTGGCCCAGTTGTGAGGATGTTTTGTTTTTCTGATACAGGGGTATAAACTATCTGGAAGGCTATTCTTGATCTCTATCAGTAAATACTTCAAATCTGTGTCACCTTAAGAAGCAAGGTGATGGGATGCCATCTAGATATTACCAATTGTTTATAAGTGTTCCTCTAGTCCTGATGCCACATCATTCTTTCATAATCAAGTTTCTTGCATTATTTCCACAGCATAGAGTTTGAATAAGTCTAGTGAAAGGATACCACCCTCACGCAGATCTTTGCTGATTGTCAGGTAGACCGTGTCCCTATATTCTGATGCAGTCAGTGCTCCTCTCTAATAGAGTTGTATGGAAGCACCAAAATCCTCATGGCCATTTCTTTCCATTTCACATGAACTTTTTGAAGTCCCTTTATAACTTTGTGCTTAAAAATTAAGGGAAATTGAATGAAAATATTATGAAAGGAAAAAATAAAAGCAAGGAAAAATGGGAAAGAAAAAATTATGGAATTTCCCACAAATTTCAAAAAATTCCCTCATGCTCACCCACTTTACACAGCTTGCGATTGATAGATGATGCATTTGAAAGTGTTATGTGCCCCTCCTTTTTAGTTAGTGGACATCTATAGGTGATACTGTGTTTGACCTGCCCTATCAAATTCTTCATGTGAATTGAAAAGCAGGACAAAAACAAATACTGCCTTTTGCCACTCACCTCCTTTTTACTTTTCTAAGAGAGGCACACGCACTCCTGAGCCAGTAGGCTTATGATGGTGTGTTATACTACACTTGTTCAGATTTGAGGAATGATCACTGCATGTTGAGAATCAGGCAACAGCAAAATGCGGGCAACAAGTACACCATAATTGCAAGATCATGTATTGGTCTTCTATTTATTTCCTTTAATATTCAATTTGAAGGCTTTAATATACTATCTTTTTAAATTTAGGGCAGGGGTTCTCAACCTTCCTAATGTCATGAACCTTTAATATAGTTCTTCATGTTGTGGTGACCCCTACAACTTAAATTTATTTTTGTTGCTACTTCATAACTATAATTTTGCTACTGTTATGAATCAGGCAACCCCTGTGCAAGGGACGTTTGACCTCCAAAGGGGTCATGACTCATAGGTTGAGAACCGCTGATTTAGAACAATGTGTTTTACAAAGGTAAGATTTCCAGACCAATACTTTGGTAATCCTATACTAGTACAATTTCTTAGTAATGACACCGAAGATTTTGAGTTTTCTTTTCCTTCCAGGATTCATACCTGTATGTAGCCTTGGTGTGGCTCAGGTGGGCAGGATGAACTTTGGAAAAGATGTCAGCACCTTGAAGTATTTCACCATCTGTGGCTTACAAGAGGGCTTTGAACCATTTGCAGTGAATACAAACCGGGATATTACCATGTGGCTAAGCAAGAGACTTCCTCAATTTCTTCAAGTTCCCTCAAACCATGAACATATTGAGGTTTGCCTTTTCTTTTAAAAAGATACTCATGCCAAGATACCATGAGAGGGCTATATTTAGGATTTCCATTTGTATAACTGTAAACATTTATTCCAAATTTTGACCTTATTGTTACATAAATATGAGATGTTAGTGTATTATTAGTCTGTTACACTAAGTACATTGTGAGTAACTGAATGATATATTAATAATCAGTTGCCTCTTAAAATAGTTAATGTCAGGACTCCCCTAATGGCATCTCTCAATGACCATTAGAATTAGAAGCAAAATTATGAATAGATTTGTAACACAGTGATCTTTGTTTTATAATCTCTTTTTACAAATTGAAACCATGTGTCAACAGTGTTTAGAATTCTGAGAGACGATACATAATAATCATCTTAGAACTAAGAATAAAAAATGGTCCTTAGAATCTGAATTATTACTTCTTCATTTTGTAGGTGACCAGAATAGATGGTACCACAGACAATTCTCCATGTTTAAAGGTGACTCAGAAGTCCTTTGGGTCACAGAACAGTAACACTGATATCATGTTCTATCGTCTGAGCATGCCAATTGAGTGTGCAGAGGTCTTCTCCAAGACTGCTACAGGAGGGCTCCCTGGAGCCAGCTTTTATGGGCCCAAGAATGACCTGGAGGATTTTGATGCAGATTCAGATTTTGAGGTTCTAATGAAGACAGCACATGGCCATCTGGTACCCGACCGGGTTGACAAAGAGAAAGAAATCACAAAATCAGAGTTTAATAACCATAAAGATTATGCTCAGGAGAAACCATCTCGTCTAAAACAAAGGTCATTATAATATAGTATGATCTAAAATATTGTTTTTAGGTTGAGAAGGTTATGATACAAAGAAATTTCTGAGTATAAATGTTTCCTCTCCTCTTTTTGCAAAGTGTTCTACAGGAAAACATGTGAAATCCCTTGATCTTTTATATTGTTAGCACTTATATAATCTATCCCAATAATTACTTTTAAAGATATCTTTATCAATGTTTACTTTGGGGGGGATTAACACTTAATATTCTGTAGAAATGGTATGCTTTATGAGCAAGAACACGGGTTACTTAAATACTGTATTTGTCGGACCATAAGATGTGGGTTTCATCCTCCAAAACGGGGGGAAAATGAGGGTGCATGTTATGATCCAAAGGTGTGGTACCCCAGAACATATATTTATGATTCTATGTACCCACTTACTTTCTGCTGCTATTTGCATGCTGTGGATTGCTTTGTGTTCAGGCGAAGTCCAGCAACCTGGAGTCTCGATGTCAGCCGGGCACAGCGCATGCCTCCCCTCATTTGTTAATGAAAGTGATGGTTTTTAACAGCACTGTTGAGTTTACTGTTAAGTATCACCATATTTTGCTTTATCTTAATTAATATTTTAGTATATGGTACTATTTTTTTCAGAATATTTTTCTTGTTTTCCTGCTCTAAAAATGGTTGCATCTTATGGCCTGAAAAATACGGTATTTTCTTGCACTAAACTAGTGATACTCAGCACCGACACTGTTGGCACTTTTGATCAGGATATTTCATGTGGTAGGGGATGGCCTATATATTTCAAGATATTCACAAAATCCAGGCTAATTGCATCCTCTTTCCGTGATAGTCAAAAACGTTTTCAGGAACTGGCAATTATTCCAAGTTGAGATTTATTTTATTGAATTTATTAATACTCATATTTGAAGTAGAACTTCTAACATTATATATTCCTGGTCCGCTAATAATTTCAGATTTTTGCTTAGAAGAACAAAGCCAGATTATAGCACAAGCCATTCAGCAAGACTCACTGAAGACGTCCTTGCTGATGAACGGGATGATTATGATTATTTAATGCAGACATCTATGGTATGCATTTAAGATATTTAGCATTTACTTTTGGTTTTGACTTCTATAAGTACATTTTGAACAGTTCACTTTTATTCATATTTACTAGGTTTATATTTAAAATAATTACTTACATTTAAAAACTAATTTTAGAATTAAAGTTGATTATATGTCGCAATGTGTGTTTATGTGAGAGACTATTGGTGTAAAATCACAAATATCAGCAATCATAGCCTTTTGGAATGGCTTCTCTCTCTTACCTGGATCGAAATCACTTTTTTGTTTGTGTAATTTTTTGTTTTCAAAGCATTCTAACAAAACTGAGACATGTGCATTACCAAGATAACTTGCCTGCAGCCATCCATTGATGAAGGTCATGTTTGGAAAGTAGCCTGTATACAAATAGAGGGAGACATACAAGACGTATTGCTATGGTGGATGTAACCAGGAGCTCAGGCATAATAATGAGGATGAGGACGGTGCAGGGATGGACGGTGTTTCACTCTGTTGTACTTTGGCTTTCTTTGAGTTACAACCAACTCTGTGGCACCAACCACAACCACTAACTGTGTGGTGTATAGACAAACTACACATACACAAACTACACACACACATGCTCATGTACTTGGAAATATGCCAATTCATTTAGTTTATCATTCAGATGCATATCTTCCATTATTTCCAACCTCTTTATTACAAGACTTTCCTCATTTTGTAGGGTCAGTCTTTCGTTCTGATATTTTAATTAGAGAAAACCATTCTAAACAAAGACTACTTTCTTAGGTAGCACAGACTGACAGCTCTTAGTCTTGTTTCTCTCCTTGCCAAATGATGTCCTTCCTCTTTTGACAGTACTATTATTCTGTGAGAATCTTTCCTGGACAAGAGCCTGCGAATGTCTGGGTAGGCTGGATTACATCAGATTTCCATCAATATGACACAGGCTTTGATTTGGACAGAGTCCGTACTGTGACAGTTACTTTAGGAGATGAAAAAGGAAAAGTTCATGAAAGGTTGGTCTCTCTTACTTGAATGAAATCTGATAAAAATGTTGGAAACTCTAGATATTTTTTTCTCTTTGATTTCTTATGCAGGGTAATTTTTCTATTTATATGAGAAATAAAGTACACTCATTAATGTCAATGTCTTTTCTGTTACTCATATAAACCAGTAAAGGGATCTGTACATATTAGAAATGGAAACAATTTCCAAGTAAGGGCAGTGCATCTTTTTTGGGTAATAACTATTGTACATGTCTGACAATTTGGGTGACCAACACTTGGCCTTTTTGTGAATTAGATATGGGCGATAAAGATGTTTACTATATATTACCTGGTATGTATCTTGGGAAGTGGTTATGTGGTCGGGGAGAAAACAGTGAAGGCGATGCGGGCTGGTAGTTTAGACCAGGTGGAAACATTTGTGCTCAGACTGAGGAGTAGTGGGTTCTTTCCTCAGCTTTGCCATTGACTCGCTGTGTGACTTTGGGTAAGTCAGTTAAACTTTCTGTGCCATCCTTTTTCATTTGTAAAACAAGCTAAACTCAAACCAAACCTTCAAAAAAGTGAAGAAGGCTCTTTTTCTTGCAGAACGATATAAGAGAAGATGTCAGTACTCATAGGTCCCTTTGGTGCCCAATGATCCTCCCTGATCTGCTGTGACAGTTCTTATTGAGAGAGCCTGCCATGCTGCTGTTTTACCTGTGATGGTACACTAATTCTCCTGTAATACTAAAAAAGCATCAAGCCATGGCTTTGGAGAAAATCCTGAGTGTAGTTTATTTTAGCATAAGATCAACAGCCAATTCTAGGAAATATCTCTGGTTGCATTTAATTTTCAGATATGGTGACAATTTCACAAATGATTCAGTGAGGAACCAGATGACTAACAGTATAGGTTATGAAGGATAGAAAGGGACGGTTGAAACTTATGTAAATCAAGCAGAGAAACATAGCTGACTTTTGACTAATCAGAGACTGATTTTGCCTCAAACTCGTATTAACTCCTATAAGGTTTAAAGTCAGTTGCAATTTTGTAATATCATTGACTTGAGTAGCACAAATGCATTAACCTCCAATACTAACCCAAATGTTTGGGTTACAAACCGCTTATGTGTCATCTGGAAGGACTGGCAATCTGCTTCTGTAGAGATCACAGTCAAGAGAATGACACAGTTCAACTGTGTAGCACATGGCATTGGCCTCTACTCAACAGCAATGTATTTGGTCTCTCATAACAGATCACTGAGAATATCCGTTAATGGGCTTTAATTTTAGCTACATTGTTAATGTACTGAATAACTGTTGTAGAATTTACTTAAGTACCTTGATTTGTTTGAAAACTAACGCTTCTTATCTCAAAGCAAGAATAAAAACATGATAATAAAATTGATAGTTTTTATAATTATTATTAATATGTAGATATGTTTGGTTTGAGTTTTTTGAGAGAAGAGGCAGGTCAGTTCTTACTTGGTTCAAACTGGTTGACCTGTCTCCACGAGGTGTGGCATTTAGAGATGTGTAAGACCTGATTCAGAATTTCCACTGACAGCAATGGAGTTTTGCTCAAAGTCTCAGAATCAGGCCCATTATTTTTTTTCCTTTCTTTCTTCTTTTTTTTTGTGCACCTGTCCCATTATAGCATGAGCTTGTTGCTTGCGCAGAATAATTTAGGTTTAGTTTGCAAGACATACATGTTTTCTAGTATATTTGTGGTTGTACAAATATAACATTATGATTTTTTCTTAATTCAGCATCAAACGCAGCAACTGCTATATGGTGTGTGCGGGTGAGAGTATGAGCCCTGGGCAAGGTCGCAACAATAATGGACTGGAGATTGGCTGTGTGGTGGATGTTGCCAGTGGGTTGCTCACATTCACTGCTAATGGCAAGGAATTGAGTACATATTATCAGGTAGGTGTCCACTGATGGCATCAGACTTCCAGGGAGATCTCAAGGAAACACATTTTTAAGACCCAAAAATCACATAATCATAAAAGAAATTACTTAACTCTGTATTTTTTTCTTCTTGAATAACAATAGTGTCTTCACTTCAGAGTTCAAAGACAGTACATTTCGCAGAAATGTTCAGTTAGTAAACAAATGCTTTTGCATGTTTCCAAGAGGATTTCTGGATGACAGAAATTTTAAATTTCAATGGTCACCTTCCATAATCTGTTCTATAGTTGTTATAAATAAATATAATTTCTTTACCTTTCTGACTTCACTAATATTAAACTCCTATGTTTAAAAAGGTGGAGCCAAGCACAAAACTATTTCCTGCAGTTTTTGCACAAGCTACCAGTCCCAATGTTTTCCAGTTCGAGTTGGGAAGAATAAAGGTAAGAGCTACTTGTCTTGGTATCTTATTTGTATTTTTTCTAAAAGAATACAGCATTTACTTCCATAAGATGGAATTTACCCTTTGAATGCTTATATAGGAATAAAATACATCATTCTTAAAAAAGAAAATTATCCTGGTTTGAAAATTCTCTAATCTTTCTCAGGTCACTTGGATAGCATAATTCATTTGAAGCAATTTCTTTCTTATCACAATAGTTATACACACACATATATATATATGTAACTTGACATATAAAATAGAAAATGTCTAATACTCTAGTAATCATTGAAATCATAGTTGACTCAGTTAGAGGGACATGAAATTATACTACATTTGGGCATGTATTAAAACACTCTCAAAACAGAATGAATAATAACTAGAAGAGGTTGGTCAGAGAAAGCTAAAAGAGGTGACGGTTAGTCTAGGTTTAAACTGTTTAGTAGAAATGTAGATTACTGGGGAAATGGTATCCAAAACCAACAAACAATAGTAAAATATGTGAAAGTTAAGTAATTTGAAGTGGCTGTACCAAGGATGTCTTTTAGTGTGTGGCTGGAGATTACTATGGACAAATATAAGAAAAGGACAAGTTATGAAGATCTTTGTATATCAGGCAAGGAAGTCAGCATAATAATACGAATAATGACAAATCTCTGGACATTTAATTTTTTAAAAACAGTTGTTGAGAATATATACAGCAGAGCACACACTAACAATATCTACATGTTTAGCTCACGGATATTGATTACATTCTTCGAATAGAGCATGCATGCTCACCCTTTTTAATAAATTGTCCCTTCCCCTTCACATGGACTCACTTCTCTGAAGTTTCCCATCTTCAGGGAATTTGTTGTTATCCATTTGTTATCAGTTTGATCTCTGATAGAGAGCTCTTAAAAGGGCACAGCTCAAGGCAGCTGTTGTTTGCTAATTAGACTAAACTGCTGCTTGGTTTACGAAACTTTTCTGAGGATACTTATGGTTTTAAGCTTAAAGATTTTCAGGTCAGGTCAAAAATTTCTGGGATTCCTCTAGAAATTTGAAGAAGCAAATTAATGATAGTGAAACGTGTTTTAGAAAGATTCCTTGAGGTAATAGTAGAGATGTATAAGGAAAGTGCAGGCAGTAACTTCCGGAGACCTAATAGAATCTGTAAAGGTGCACTGGAAGTGCTCTAGGTGAGTGTCAGAGCACGAGCGGCATTGTCAGCATCTGAAACCCATCCAACGCTCCTCAGGAAAAGATGTGGCTGTGTCTATCGTTCCACGGAGGCTGACAACCTAGAAAACCTTATATAGGATAATGATGAGTTGGAATCAACGCATTAGTAGTAGGCAAGTGACGACAGTATGTAGTCTCTATGTATTATGATGCCATGAAAGTAGTCATGGAAAGAAAGTGATAAGCATGAAGTGGCTTTAAAGACAAAATTAATAGAATTTTTGAGTTACTAGGATGTACAGAGGAATGATAGGTATTAAAGGCAACTGAAGACTCAAAGTTTCTTTAAATGTTCTCATTTGAACAAATGGGAGACACTAATATAGTAAGAAGAAAATCTTCCTGTAATCCAGAAAGATTTTAAATTTAATTTCTAAAAATTTAATGTCCAAAAATTAAAGTGCCTGTCATACATCATGGTGGATTTAGTTCATAATTTCTCTATGATGGCTTAATTACTTAGTGCATTTTTCTCAATTCTGTGAACTTCAATAGTTTCTCTTGTCAAATGAGCTTCTCAGTTTGTTTTATATTATTGTTAGATATAATATTAAAGAATATCTTCAAAAATGTTTTATATAGTATCTGCTCAATGATTTATATATAATATGTATCTATAATACACATGTCCATATAATACACATATATATGTGGTAATAACTTCTTTTAGAATAATTAATAACATAATAGCCCAAGAAGATGGAGATTAAAGATATCTCAAATGCCTAATTTATGATGTAATACACTGTTCCATTTCCCCTCCATTACTTCATTTAATATAGTCCCCCACAGCCTTAGGTTCTGCAATTTGTTGAATTTCTAATAGAAACCCAGGACACGTTTAAGGAAATGTCTCACATAGCTGTAGTCCAGAGCCAGATGCCAAAAATGTCCACAAGTCAAACCAGGTGTCCTTGCTTCTACTAACATTCAATCAGGACACAGAAGGAAGACTTTGAGGGAGAGCAGTTTTTGTTTTTCAGAAAGCCATACTCCCATGGACAATATAGTTCCCAGCTTCTACAGGGGCAATGACTAAGGATACATCCCACCTTAAACCTGTAGCAGGGGTCTCCCCATGAAATAAGATTATAACCATAGACATAGAGGCTAGAATTTATAGTACATCACAAAAAGGATTGTGGTCAAGAGGGCCATAGTAAGTGGTGGACTACAACCCAAACTATGTGAATCTAATTGTAATTTTTTAAAAAACAAGAAGTCTATACTAGATAGTAAAATTTTAGTCTTCAAGAAAATAGGTTTAAATAAGTTTAGGGAGTGAAAGAGCTGTCACAGAATACATTCATAGAGTAAGGGCAATACATAGTTAGAGCTTGTGGATGTATTAAGAAAACGGACTCCATAGGAGCCCAGTCGCACAATGATCAGGAACGTGGAAGAAGAACTAGGGAGAATATCTGTGTAAAAGGCATGGGGGTGGCAATATCTGATCTTTTGGGGCTTCCCTTTTGCCCGGAGGCAGGGTTCAGACTTGCTTTTCTTCTCCTTCTTTCTTTACCTTGACACCAACCCTTCGTTCTACAGTACTCTACAGCTATGCTGGTATTGATAATTAGTTGGAATGGTCACACGGAACTCAAAGACAATACTCAACGTTGTAGAGAATTCTTAGGGAAGTTAAGGTACCACAAGTCAGGATCAGCGAACAGAAAGGAGATAGTCTTTGGTTCCTTAGCCAGCAGTTGTGTCTCGCTCAGGGCCCCAGCCTCTCAGCTTTCTGGATTCAGAAGCCTGCTTATTTTCCTGCCTCACAATTCAATAGGCACAGGGGTGGCTGCTTCTCTGTTCTGCCTCATGTGTCCCTTTTCCTGGCCTCTGATCTCGGCGTGGATTCTTTGTTCTAGCCTATCGATTCCAGAAGGAGCCCTGGTGGTGCAGTGGTTATGTGTTCAGCTGCAATCCAAAAGGACAACAGTTTGAAACCACCAGCACCTCCACAGGAGAAAGACGTGGCTCTCTATTCCTGTAAATAGTTACATCTTAGAAACTAAGCAGGGCCACTAGGAGTCAGCATCAATTCCATAGCCATGACAACTTTCTTGCTTGTTTCCATGTCACAGTCTCTGGAACCTCCACTAGTCTTGGCCTCTGACTCAAAACTCCTGAATATGACCTTCTTTCCTACTGCTGAGAATGTTCATCCTTTTAGGCAAACCTCACACACACCCTAAATACTTTCATAATCATTTTGTGATAGTTACAGAGATGTGTCTAGAAGAGCCATATTTAAGCAACTTTACTCCACCACCAGTCACCCTCTTTTTTAGCCCGTGACACTTTCATTTTTGAAAAACTAACTTGCCCACTCTTTAAGTTACATCTACTACACTCACAATTTTACAACCTCTATTCGCCCTATTGGCAACCACATCTCATGCCCATCTTCCCCTAATCCCATTAGGGAAAGAGAAAACTATTTAGTGGGAACCCTTCCCTGTTCTACTTATTTTGAGACTAATCACACCCTTGTGATTAGTCATTTCATGCCTTCACCACTTTCCGTTTCCTTACATATCCTTGTTCAATTTCTAAATTCCGTCCTATAAACCCAATACTCTGAGGAGGTAAGCATGTTCTTTTATGCAAAGAATTGTTAGCTCTCTCGGGGGAGAGATATACCTCGGTCATTGGCTCCAGTGAGAAGAAATTCACACCAAAGCTTGGTTCATGGTCCAAGTGAGTGTACAGAGAATAGAAGCAGTTTCATGTTTTACATGAAATGGAACACAAGCCAGTCACAATCTGCGGCAGCTGTGGGACTGTGGTCTGGTCACTCCTGACTGGATTTCATTATGTAGCAGCCCTGAGAAAGAGCACCAGAAAAAAAATGCAACTGGCTTTTCAGGGGTCCCTTTGGATGGTGTGATTGACAATACTGGTCAACCCCATTGGCTTGAGTCACATTCACCTGGCTTAGATGGGCCAATCCTGGTGTAACGCCCACCTAGGTGTAACGCTCCTTCCTGGCTGGAAGCTTGAACCTTTGAGCATGCGCAAAGAATGCCCCAGTCCCTATGCTAAGCTACCTAACATATCCCCCCTCAAGAGGTATCGACCCAAATCATTGGGGTACTGGACGACATCTATAGCTACTTGCTGCTGACAAAGGGGTGAAGTGGGACTTTGGGTCCACACCCATTCTACTATTTTGGAAGGGGTTGTCCACTCAGGGCCTATGATGAATGAGGTTGAAGTGGTCTAGGAACTGGTGGTCCTGAAGCTGGCACACTTGATTCAGAGACCTTGGGAACCTGAGAACTTCTGAAAAAACAAGCAAACAGATGAACAGTTTAGGTGAGACAGTGGTAAGGTTATGAAGTAGCAATGCCCTTGGAGTTAAGTTGGTGTCACAGGAAGCAAATAGGTATTTTAGGACTAGCAGGCATGAGTGTTTGTCCCCTGTAAACATACGAAAAGGGTAAAGGCAATCACTGGCATAAAGGCTGTCAGAGGTCTGAAGCAGAATTATCTGTGTAGCTTAGATACTGCATCACAGCTTAGACAGGAGCTGGACATTCAGGGACTACTAGGAAGCTATAAGAAAAATTAAAATTATCCCATAAGCACCTGAGGGGTGTGATAAAATGTTTAACTACAGGTTTACTTGACACTCCCAGATGGTGCAGGTGTGGGGTGCCAGAATTCTAGGGAAGGAGGTAAGGACGGAATAGGTGGCCCCAGTATCTGGAAGGAAATTTCTGACCTACCTGCCACATGAATGCTCACCTTAGGCTCCAGACCGTTACTAGTTATCTCCTGCTGCTGGGCCGTGCTGACAGGGCACCTTCAATCTCCAGTAAGCAACTGCACATTGGCCTGGGGGTGCCGCTTCTCCAGGTTTTTGGCCTAAGAACAGAGGTTATCCCAGTGGCCAGTCTGCTTCCAATGGAAACGTGGCGTTCAAGGAGGTTTGTTCCTGTTAGGGCAGTTCCTAGCCCAATGACCTGGTCACCGGTAAATGTGGCACTTGGTACCTTGTTCAAAGTTCTGAGAAACCTGGGAGACATTCAACAGGTATCGGTTATTAAGTGCAGCCAATACCCGGATATGACTTTTCTTCTTCCTCTTCTTCTTCTTCCAGGCCTGAACCTCCTCGTCCTGCTCCCTATTGTAAAGGGCCATATTAGCACAAGCAACCTTCTCCTCTAGGTTAGCTCCTACAGGAATGTGCACTGGGTTTTAGAGCTTTTTGTGAACGTCCAGTGCAGTCTGTGTAAGAAACTTGTCCCTGATTAAGACTTGCTCCTCTTAGCATTCTCTATCTATAGCAGTATGATTCTTCAAGGCCTCCTTTAGTAACTCCAAAAAACCTACAGGAGGCTATAGGTCCTTGATGAATTGGTGTCACTTTGGCATAAATTAATGGCCTTTTGCCTACCTGACTTTAGTCCGTTTGTGATCCACACCAGAAACTGTACCCATGCCCACTTGTCCTAATGCTCACAATGATTCAAAGCAGGGTCAGTTAAAGGTACAGCTGTTTCCCCTACTGGATACGTATCATTCATCACATATAACTCCTCTGCGTATTTCCTAGCACTATTGAGCACTCGTTCTTTCTCAAAGCCTGTCATAGCCTGTCCCCGTATGACCATTACATCCTTCCAGGTTAAGTCATAGGCTAGGGTGAGGTGCTGAAAGTGTTCTATATACTATTCAGTTTGGTCAGAGTAACTGCCCAAGTCATTTTTAATTAGCTTGAGTTCAATTAGAGTGAACGGCTTATAAATTGCCTAGGGACCAAACTCCCCAGCTGCTTCTACTATGGGTAGAACGTTGACAGGTTGAAGGCTGGGGTAACAATTGCCCCTAAATCCAGGGTCCCGAAGGGGTTCTGGGTTTACTGGGAATGAAGATCTCTACTGTTCCCTTAAAAGGAGAACATTCTGTAACATATGGCATCTCTGCCCACTTCCCCATCCTTCCCCAGAAATGTTCTTGCTGAATCGGATTTGGAAGGGAAAATAGGCTAGGGTGAGGTGCAATTCTCTGGCAATGATCTTTCTCTAGAAGAGATTGTGGCCAAATAGAGTTGCCCAACGAAAACAGCTTCTCTTTGTCCAGCCTCTCCAAATCGAATCTATCCCAACTAGACAGGAGACATCTGAGGGGGCAATTCCTAGGCATCGAGCTGGTAAGTCCCATCTAGAAAACACAAAACAAGGAGGTTATCAAGAGCTTGATGCATCAAGGTCAATAACCGCAGCTTCAGCAGGTATCTCTGGGGTGACATTAACCTGATGCCTCGGGCAGGCACCCCTGCCCAAGGGAAGGGGTCAAAGACTAGTCCCTGCAGTAGACGTAGGTCCGATCATTCTGTAGACCACAAGCTAGGAGGGCCATGGTTTGGTGTGACCCCATGGTCTTCAAAGATGCCTGCTGGGAGGAGCAGACTCTATCATCTCTGCATGGAGAGACATCTGTCCAACAGCTCAGGGACACTTAAGGGAAATTGGCATTTTGTGGCAGCAGAGTTATAATGCGAGCTGTCCCCAAAGAGTTGGATACAACATCACGGAAAGGCAAAAGTTAACAGTCACTTGGGTTAACCTTTTAATACCTTTGGCCTAGCCCTAGGCAATGGGAAACCTGCCAGTAGCAAAAACACAAACCCATGCTGGCAAAACACTAAAGCAGCTCTTATGTAAAGCCAGGGGAAAGCTAAAGGGAATAAAGTGGGATAGGAAAATATTCAGCTCTGGGATTAGGCGGGGCTAACTCCCAGGCCAAAGCAACCTAGGCACCGCCTCCCTGGCCCCCCATGTCTGCTGTAGTGGGCACCATCCTGCCAGGGAATGGAGAGTCACGTGGCTGTGACTTAGTCTAAAGTCGTCAGGGGTTCCAGCCAGCAGAGCCAGAGTCCTGCAGAAAACAACACCAGGGGTAGTGAGGTGAAAAAGAGTCCAGAAGGGGCCCGAAAACTCAGGAGACCAGGATGCGAGGGCCCACTCCAGGAAAGTGCAGGGGCCAGCTTACCTTATGTATCTCTGAGTCATGGCAGCAAGTTAGGTTAGATATCCCCGGGGGAGAGATTGATACCTCGGTCCTTGGCTCTGTGCAAGGAGGAATTCTCACCGAAGACTGGTTCGTGATGCAAGTGAATGATGGAGAAAAGACGCAGTTTCAGGACCTACAGTAAAGAGAACACAAGCCCCGGAACCGGAACCGCAGCCCAGCCGTGCTTCATCGTGGAGCAGCCGCTGGGAAAGCGTGCAGAACAAAAGCACAGGCTGGAGTTAAATTCACTTGGCTTAGAGGGGTCAATCCAGGTGTAACGCCCATCTAGGTGTACTCTCCCTTCCTGGCGGGAACCTCAAAGCTACCTAACAGAATCTTCATCTCATTGGAACTTGACTCTGGGTAAAAATAGCCATAAACAAAGTCATATCTAGAGGAGGGCATCCATCAAAACTGGAGAAAACTATACCAGCCCACAAGGTCAAACTTCTCTGTATCTGATCAGGTTCTTAAGAACTCAGCTCTAGTAATTTTTTAATGAAAGTCAAACGAAGATGTTTCAAAAGCAGTAGCAATCAATAAACACTATGAGATATTAAATGCTTATGAAAGTCCAATATAATAAGGACTAAAGGAATCCATCAACTTTCTTAACTAGGAAGAATTTGGTAGCCTTACCAGAATAATTTCTTCAAAATAATGAGATAAACAATATTATGGTAAATTCAAGTTTGAACGTAAGAGAAAAGATAAAGCTGTTTTGTATGTCTTTTTAAAAAATAACATTTGACAAAGGAATGATATTATATCAGTACCATGATCAGTATAAACAATTTCCCTTTTAAATGTATAGAATTTTCATAGCAATACACATTTGATTTATTTTTAAATTTCTTTTTTTTTGAATTAAGTTAAAGTTTTGAATTAAGTTTTGAATTAAGTTAAAGTGCAAACTATCAGTTTATGCTCAACAAGTCATGTATATTTTATTCCAACTCATCCACTGTGATCCGCTCCATGCACTATCAGTTATCTCACATCCTCCTTGTCCTTCCTGTATCATTTTTTTAATTTTTGGTACAGAATGAGTACCTATTTTTTTAAATCATTTTATTGGGGGCTCATACAAATCTTATCGCTATCCATCCATCCATCCATGCATTGTATGCCAAGCACATTTGTACATTTGTTGCCTTCATCCTCAAAACATTTACTTTCTACTTAAGCTCTTGCTATCAGCTCCTCATTTTTTCCTCTTCCTCCCCACACCCTTCTTCTTCATAAACCATTGATAATTATTATTTTGTCATATTTTACAGTCTTCGATGTCTTCCTTTGTTACACTTTGCCGGACAAGAACAACTCAGTGACTTGTGAATTTAAGAGCAAGTTTTATTAGAGAAAAAAAGAGAATAAGGAAAGAAGAGAGAGGGAAAGCAAACAACCTGTGCAGGGTCCTCACTCCCACAGTGCGAGAAAGGCCCCGATTGCTCACAGGCTGGGAGTTTTATTGGGCTGAGTAAACGAGCTGATCACAGCAATGATACAAGCAAGCAGCAGTTACAGAAGCAGAATTCTGCAATGAGCCATAACATCTGGGCTCGTCCTGGGAGCACAGCATATGGGGCTTTACAGATTAGGGTTGAGACATTCAAGGGCAGTCAGTTACTGAAACTCAGAAACATCCTAGTTCTAAATGGTTATAGTTCCGCTTATAGTCTAGCCATCTGCAACACCTTCACCCACTTCCCTATTGTCCATACCCCAGGGAGAAGGTTCTATGGAAAACCTTATAATCAGTGTTTCCTGTTTCTATTCCTCCTTTTCCCAACGTTCCTCTGAACATTGTAATTTGGTAAATATTGTCTTTTCATCTTAAATGGATTATTATTCTTATAGGGATGAGACCTGAGGAGTGACTAAAAACCATAGATTTTTCTGACCACTAATCTGGCCTCTTTTATGTTTTTACTTTTTTTGGGGGGAGGCATCACTGCCCTCAGATAGTGGGAGTAGGAGGCCCAGCCTTTGCTCCATGGAGCTGGAATCGAACCTCCATCCCCGTGGGCCGCAGTCCCGTGCACAACCACTATGCCACCGGGGGTCAACCCCTGTTTTTGCATTTAACATTGTTCTCCACCTCTATCCAGGATTTCCAATAGGATCCTTTTAAGAGCAGCTAGAAGTGGTAGCCAGGAAGATTCAAATTCCTGTAAGATTAAGGTTGTGCAGATTGATATTTAGGCAGTCCAGTAGTTCATTGAGCTAATTATTTCCATATGTCTTTTGATTTTCCTCACTCTTTCTTTCTTCTAGACAGGGATAAACTAGTAATTGCCCTTTATATGACTATTTATGAGCTTTTGGTCAGTCACTTCTGACTAAAGTAAGAAAAAGAACACTGTTATGATGTGTCTTCTGAGATGATGTGTTTTCAGTTGTGTGTAACTGGGGCTCCATTGTACATGGCTTCAAGATACTTAGCAGTCTGACATCTTGTTACCTGACATTATAACCTAACCCTCTGTTCATTTTATTCCTCATTATTGGTGTTCAGTACTGCTGAGTTGATTGGGACTCACAGGGAGCTATTGTACGTTAGGTGTAATCTTGATGGAAGCTAGTGGGTTCCTTTTAGATAGCAGCCAACTAGATAATGGTTATGCCACCAGACACCTTGTTGCCCAATTTGGCAACAGGCTTCTTTCTTCAGTCTTTTACACTATTTCCTCTGAGTATTTACTCCCCAACATAGCTACAGAGTGCATCTCTTGTGACTTTGTTTCAGTATCAACCTCTCAATGACCACTGACCACTATTTGTAACAATTGCCCTCAAATGTGGACTCCTATTATATTTGTTGTTGTTTTCCCCCTTTAATATGTCATTGTTTCTAACACACTATTTGATTAATTAATTTTGTTAATGTCTCCAGGAAAAAAAAAAGTTTAGATTTTGTCTGTTTTGTTTGTTGGTATATCCTTAGTGTCTGGTTCTGCCTCCCTCCACCAATTAGTGAAAGAGCCTGGAGCATGCCTTTGGCTACAACAATGGCCTCAAACTTAGCACAAAGTCAAAATAAAACCCAAATTCACTACCATCGAATCCATGCCAATCCATGGTGGCCCTTTGGGTAGAGGAGAACTGCCCCTGTGGATTTGTGAGAGTGTTTATGAAAGTAGAAATGGCTAGTTAAGTATAGTTTTGCAGGTGATATATTTATCTGTTGCATTATCTGTTCCACTATCTACATTAAAGGCCATGATTAAGGATGAGATGAACATCAGGGATAGCAACAGAGGAGCAAACTGGTTTGAGGGAGTTTGCCACCGAGAGGAGCTCATCAGGATACCTCGAGGGGGAAATTTGGTACATCCCTACAAGGGACATCTGGTGATATTTGGTTCTGATATGCTAAAGAGGTTCCAGGAAATGGCTATCCCACGATCTGAACAGTCAGATGTTTTATATCATAATGTATTCTCTGCTTGTTCCTTCAGGAAATTTTCAACCCAGTTTATGCTAGTCCTTGCATACTTTAACTCATAGTGTGTCTTACATTCATTGTATCTTTTCTCTGCAGAAGTCTAATCATTACTTTATGTCCCCACGGACTTTAGTGAGCTCATTCTTCTTCTGCTTCCCCCTCTCTAGAATGTCATGCCTCTATCCGCTGGATTATTCAAAAGTGAACATAAAAACCCTGTGCCACAATGTCCTCCGCGTCTCCATGTGCAGTTTTTATCACATGTTCTTTGGAGCAGAATGCCAAACCAGTTTTTGAAGGTAGACGTCTCTCGAATCAGTGAACGTCAAGGCTGGCTGGTGCAATGTCTGGATCCTCTGCAGTTCATGTCTCTTCACATCCCAGAGGAGAACAGGTTAGCCCACGTTTGCGTCACGTCTGGGTGGAATGCTGGCCATGAGACTCACCTACCACTCAGGATTGGAAATGTACCTAGAGCAAGAAACTTATAAATAAAGTTTTAAATTTGTGAGGTTGATTTGGAGAAGGAAAGGAGGCAAAGACAGAGAACAGTTTCAAAAATGTATTTCAAAGCTCCTGGGTAAAATTCCTAAGTCTCTAAATCAGGGCCCGAGAAATCGCACTGCCGGGGAGGGAGAGGACGGGTGCTGCAGCAGTGATCTGGGGTAGGGGCAGAGTCGGGGGCGGGGGGGCGCGGGAATTGTCCATTTTGGTTGGGCCGTTCTGCCAGGTTGGCAGTACAGTAACAATGTAGCCACGCGATCGGAGCTGCCACCCTGTGCCAGGGCTTCAAAGGCATCATCAGTGGTTGTGGGCCTCCGCTGAGCACGATCCTCAGGGTATGGCTCCACTTGCCTGCCCCACTGGTGCCCATTTCTGCCGAGCAAAGCTGTTTTTAAAAATGGTTTCTTTGGGAAATGATGCTGTTATTTTAAATGTTTCAAGTTTAAATCTATTTCTCAAATCTAATTGGTGCAAAATTTACTTTGAATTTTCCACATTTGCGTCTATTTCTCAACCACCAAATTACTGAAAAAATAATAGTATACTACAGTTGAATTGATTTAGAAGTGTGGAATTTTTAAATTTTTGTTTGCTTAGTATATCAAGTATAATTAAAAACCCGGACATATCTTAAATTTGACTTGTGGCTTAACTCTCCCAGGAATCACTTAGTTCAACCCTTTCATTTTTTTTCTTCGCTGCCCTGCTTGCCCCTCAACCTTTCATTTTACAGATGTGAAAATCTGAGACAAAGAATTATTAATGAAACAAAACTGTGAAAATATTTTAAGGAATTTGGAAACAAGCTTATATACATTCAAGCATTGATGATATAAATGTAATACATTTTCAGAAGTATGTTTGTTTGTGATTTTCAGTGCTCCCATATTATAGCCAATTGAATAGTGAATATTTCACTTTGGAAGATTTATTATCACAAAGGGTTAAGGTATGAGATTTTGACATTTTCCTACCAACATACCATAGCCAAGTGAAACAGTCACTGAGAACAACAGCAGCACAAGTGTGTTTGTTGAGCCTCTTGTTAAGAGCTAGACAATCCATATGAATCTTTAGAGATGGTTGGTATTCTCTTTTACTATAATAACTTAAAAAGTTAACCCATATTTGGAAAGCAGTTTGGAGTTACCTCCAAAAGTTAAATATAGGAGTTTTCATAAATTCAAGATCAAACTGATTGCCAACGAATAGATTCCGATTCAGAGTGACCTGATGGGTCAGAGTATACTGTATTCTTTAGACCATAAGACACACTTGACCATATGGTGCACCCACTTTTTAGAGAGAGAAAAAAAAGAAAAAAATATTCTGAATAAAATATACCAGTATACTAAAATATTTATTAAAATAAAGCAAAATGTGGTAAATTTAACACTGTAAACCCAATAGTGGTGTTAAGAACCATCATCACTTTCATTAACAAATGAGGGGAAGTGGGCTGAGCCCTGGTGGCGTAGTGGTTGTGCGCGGGACTGCGGCCCACTGGGACGGAGGTTCAATTCCATCAGTGGGGCTGGGCCTCCTACTCCCACCATTGGAGAGCAGTGATGCCCAAAAAACCAAAACCAAAACCAAAAACAACAAAACAAAACAAAAAAACAAATGAGGGAGGCACCCGCTGTAACCTGATTCATATTGAGGGTCAAGGAGGCGGGACTTCCCCCCAAAATACAGCAATTCAAGATAAAATATTCGAAGAATTCCCTGTTCGCATTTGAATGATTGCCTCGTGGTCAATGAACTGGTTTCATATGAAATTTTCTGGAATTTCCATTCTTCTTAAGACTATCCATAATTCGTTGTGATATACACAGTTTATATACACAGCCTTGGCAAAGACAATAAAAACACAAGTCAACATTTTCTGATATTCTCTGCTTTCATCCACAATCCATTTGACATTCTCAATGACACCTTGTTCCGCATTCTCTTCTTAGTCCAGCTTCTATTTCTGGAAAATCTTTGTCAAAATGGTACTGAAACCATGTTTGAATGATCTTCACTAAATTTTTCTTGTATGTATTATCAATGACATTATTCTGCAATGTGTACATTCTCTTAGGTCATCTATCTTTGTAATGGCTACAATTATTGGTCACTTCTAGCCAGTTGACCGATTAGCTTTCTTCCAAATTTACTGGCATAGAACAGCAAGTGCTTTCAGTGCTTTTTGAGCCTATCAAAATCAATTCCTGAAACCATGTTTGCAGCTAATGCCTTGAGTGCAATTTGAACTTCTTCCTTCAGTATTATTGGTTCTTTAGCATATGATATTTCTTAATATGGTTGAATATCAAATTGTTCTTTTTGATATAGTGGAGGTATATTTTCCTTCCATCTCCTCTTACTGCTTCCTGCATTGTTCAATATTTTACTCATAATCACTGCTCTACTCTAATTTTGACTTATAACGACACTATAAGACAGGGCAAAAAAAGCTGCTGTTAGTTTCAGAGACAGTACCTCTTTATTGGAGTAAAAGCCACAGCTTTTCTCCCATCAACCGCAGATGATTTCAAATAGCTGACCTTGAAATTAGCAGTTTAGTGCATAACCACAATGCAACCAGGGTTACAATTTTTCCATAGAATATTTTATTTTATTTTATTGTTTTTTGGGGCATCACTGCCCTCTGGTGGTTGTGGGAGCTACCCAGTGCTGCTCCTGAGAGCCGCCGCTGGATTTGAACTGCCAAGCCTGCGGGCAGCAGTCCCGCACTGAACCACTTACACCACCAGGGCTCAGCCCTATAGAAAATTTTAATATTACAATCCAAAGTTTGGATTCTTTTAAAGTTTGAAATGAATTTGTATATTGCTAAAGGGTACCAATCCATTTCAGTTTCACCTTTTCTCCTTTTTTAATTCACTCAGATCAATAATTAGGTCTGAGGGTTAAGGATCCTAGAGAGTTTTTCTTTGTTATTTTATCTTGAGATTCATTGACTGTGTCTTTACTTTTTGCTATTTCAACTCCAGACTAGAACTCTCAACTTCATTATAGTCCCTGACTTTGCTTACTCGAACTGCCCTTGGAAATTTTCTGTTCCAATCTTTAAGTTCATTATTTCTTCCATTGCTTCAGCCACCCTACGAGTAAGAGCAAGTTTCAGAATCTTTTTGACACCCATGTTGATCTTTTATTTTCCTTTCCTGTCTTTTTAATGATCTTTTGGTTTCATTATGTATTATTCTCTTAATGGTATGCCAAAACTCATCTGTTTTTCTGCTCTTATTGCTCAGTGAGTCAGATCTATTCTTGAGATTGTCTGGAAATTAGGTGGAATGTTCTCAAGGTTGTATGTTGACTCTCATGGACTTGTTTTAATTGTCTCCATTTTCAATCTGAATATGTGTGAGCAATTGGTGGCCTATTCAATCCCTGGCATGGATTTGTCTTAATGATATTGAACCTTACTGTTGTATATTCCCACAGATATAATTAATTTGAAATCTGTGTATTCCTTCTGGAGAAATATATGTATAACATAGTGATTTATATCATTGAAAAAAGGAATTTGTGATGAACACGTTATTGGTCTTGCAAAATTCTATCATGTAATCTCAGCCTCATTTCTATCGCCAAGGCATGTTTTCCAACTATTGTTTTTTTATTTTTGTTTCCAAATTTTGCATTCAAATCATCCACAATTGTCAGTTCAACTTGGTTACACATTTGATGTTTCACTGAAAAAGTTGTTAAAAAATATTCAGTTTCTGCCTCACTTCCTTTAGCAGCTAGTGTATCAATTTCAAAAACCTGATTTCTTTGTATGGGAATAGATATCCTCTTATAAATGCCCCTGCAATATGGATCTTAAAATGTCCTTTTCGACATAGAACGTGATGCCATTCCTCTTGATTTTGTCATTTCTGGTTGTAGTTCCCAGACAGCCCTATGGACTGATTAAAAATGACCCATGCCAGTCCATTTCACCAAACATATGGACTGTTTGATGAAAAAATGATCAATGCCAGTATAATGCCTATTGATGTCGTCAGCGGCCATTGAGTTGGTTACAGACTTTTGAAGACTCTATGCACAACAGAAAAGTCTACTGTCGAATCCCGCAGCATTCTTCTAACTGTTACTAAGCAAGAGATAATAAGATAAGAGTTAGTAATCCATCTCATTGAGGGCCTGCCTCGTTGTTGTTGTTCTTGTTGTAGTTGTTGTTGTTTTGCTGCCACTCTACTTGCCACTCTACTCACCAAACGTGATGTCTTTCTCCCATGTCTTGGCTATTCTGACAACATGTCCAAAGTATATCAGATGATGTCTCCTCATCTTTGCCTTTAAGGAGCAATCTGGCTGTACTTTTTCCAAGGCAGATTTCTTTGACTTTCTAGTAGTATTTTAAATAATCTTCCCCAATACCACAATTCAAAGGAATCAGTTTTTCTTTGGTTTTCCTATGAAGCATAGGAGATTAATTTTTATGTGGCACATTTCATTTTTGATGACTGTCAATTTTCCAATATTCATACTTCATGCCTTACAGGTTGCAATCCTTAAGAGATACTTACAGCTTTTTCTCCTTATTTTGAGTTATGCCCCAACATAAAAAAAAACTGTTGAAGGCTTTCTTCCATCTACATTATTATTGACTTTACTCTGGCAAGGCAGTCCTTTCTTAGTCATGTTTTGAGTGCCTTCTAATTTGAGGGTCCTTCTATCTTCTGGCCCTCTATATATAATTCTGTCCTGTTGTCATTCATGAAGGCTTCAATATCTGACAGTGTTCTACTGCTGGTCACAAGGTTTTCAGTGGCTAATTTTTCAGAAGTGGAACACATATTTCTTCTTCATAGTCTGGAAGCTCTGCCAGACCTTGAGTAGCCTTGCTCATATTTGAAGTAGCATTTACATAGCTTTTAGCATCATAGCAATATGCAAGCCTCCACTATAACAAACTGATGAGAAGAGGTGAGGCTTGACTATTAAGGATTTTGTTGGCATTTACTTCCTTTGTTTTTTTATTTGACTTTGTTGGGGTTTTGCACTTATTAATGTATTTGCATGTCTATCTAGATAAAATAGGCGGAATAAATATTTCTGAGATGAAAAGAATGGGACTAATGGCTTCAGGAGGATATAGTAGAAGGGGAGGTGTGAGAAAGGAAGATGTGGGATGGGGGGAGTGCAGTTTGCAGTCAACCCAGGCACGAGGGAACAACAAGTGAACTAAAATCAATGGAGAGAAGGGTGTAGAATGTCTCATGGTGTCGAATAAAAGGCAATGTATCAGCGAGGAGTTACTAAACATGAATAAAGGTCTACCATGATGGTGGGAGAAAAGGAAAGTAAAAGGAAATAGAGGAAAGAGCCAGGAGGAAAAGGACATTTATAGAGGTTTAACACAGACTTGTGTATGTATGTGTATCAAGAGAGGAGTGGAACTATGGACTCATATCTATATGTTAAGAAATAAGGTTGCACAATGAAATATGCAAATTTCCCCTAGTTCTTAAATGCTCCTCCATCCCCACCCATACCCCCACTATCATGATCCCAATTATACCTTACAAATACAGATAGGAACCGGAAACATGGGGGATCCAGACAGATGATCCTTTCAGGACCAGTGGTGAGATTGGCGATAGGGGGAACCAATTCCAAGGATCTACATATAACCTCCTCCCTGGGGTACAGAGAAGCAGGTGAAGGGAGATAGTGTGTGATATGAAAAATAATAATCATAAATTATCAAGGGTTCATGAGGGAGGGAGGGAGGGAAATGTGAGGAGCTAATACCAAGGGCTTAAGTAGAAAGAAAAATTTTTGAGAATAACAATGGCAACAGATGTGTTTTGCATACAATGGGTGTATGTACAGATTGTGATAAGAATTGTATGAGCCACCAATAAAATGATTCTTTTTTAAAAAGTAAAAAAGATGGTTGCAGGTGGACTTTGAGCCTCTACTCAAGTACTCCCTCAACACCCACATACTTTGTTCTAACAATCCAACATTTTGTGACGCTCACCTACCTGAACCAAGTGCGGAAGACAAAATAGGTGCATAAGTTAATGTGGTGAAGAAAGCGGATGGTGCCTGGCTACTGAAAGATATAGTGCCTGGGGTCATAAAGGCTTGAAGATAAACAAGGGGCTAGTTAGGTGAGAAGCAACAAAACCCACATGGGAAAAAAAACACACCAGCCTGTGTGATTATGAGTTGTCAATGGTTTCGGGTACCCAGGCATCTAAGACCCAGAACAAAGTCATATGCAAGGTGAATCGTGGTAGAGAGGCATGGAGTGGAGACCCAATGCCCATTTGTAGACAATTGCACATCCCCTTACAGAAGGGTCAGAGGTAAGAAATGAACCCGTTAGGATGCTGTGTAGCACTGATGAAACACACAACTTTTGCTTCCTGCCCCTCCCCCCCAATTATCTTGACCTCTTTTCTACCTTACAAATCGAAATAGACCAGAGCATGAACACTGGTACAGATAAGAGCATACAGCACAGGGAATCCAGGATAGATAAAACTCTCAGGGAGAACCATGAGAGTAGAGAGACCAGGAGCATTTTTGGAGGGTGGGGCAAAAGGGGGGAATTTATCACAAAGAGCAACCTATAACCCCCTCTCAGGGGGATGAACAATGGCAAAGTGGGTGAGGGACAGTTGAGGATGATGTAGGATATGAAAATAATAATCTATAACTTATCAAAGGTTCGTGAGGAAGTGTGGGCTGGGGAGGGAGGGGGATGAAATAGGGAACTGATATTAGAGGGTCAAGTTAAAAGAAAATGCTTTGGAAATGAGGATGGCAGTTTATGTGCAAATGTGCTTGACACACTGGATGATTGTATGAGTTGTGGTAAGAGATATGAGCCCCAAATAGAAGTATTTAATAATAATAAAAAGAACTAATCCACAGATATTATGATCTAACCTAATTACCTTTATAATGTGATCTTCTAATAATATCACATTAGTTGTAATCAGACTTGGTGCGCGGCAAAAATATGTACTCAAATCTCTTTTCTGAAACACTCAACTGAAAGGAAGTTTTGTTGGTATTTGGCCTGCTTCTAATATAAGAGGAAACTCTGAAAAAGCTTGTCTGCTTTTAGCTGTGTCTGGATTCTGCATTTTTTCTCACAGCTTTGGTTCTTTAGATTTAAGCCAATTGCCTGCCATATTACATACCAATCCTAGGAGTTGTCAGTAGCCTACTAGCTAATCTAAGGATCATGAATTTATTCCTTCCTGTAAGCACAAGCCTGTCATCATCCTGCCAATTTCGAGTTCATCAGTGGCCAGCATAAATATCTTTCTCAT
Organism: Nesogale talazaci; assembly: GCA_004026705.1. Taxonomy (NCBI): domain Eukaryota; kingdom Metazoa; phylum Chordata; class Mammalia; order Afrosoricida; family Tenrecidae; genus Nesogale; species Nesogale talazaci. The sequence continues at coordinate 100,870 of PVJH01003210.1, forward strand.
ATTGACTGCTTACATGTATCTCTCTCTCTCTCTTATATTTGTGTATATATATATATAGACACATACATATCTATATGAAGAAAATGATTCTCAAAGTTGTAGACATAGGAAATTTACAAGTTAGGCAACTTCCAAGTTTCTGGATCAGAGGTTACTTATGGGTAGTTGACAATATAAAGACATTGTTTATGGATCATAACAAACTATCAGAAAGAATAGAAGTTGGAATCATAAAGACGTGTCTTAAAACAAGCAGCCCTCTAAGTGAGGTATCAGCTACATCTACACAGAAGAAGCACACCCGCCTGTGTGCTTTAAAATACTTTACTAGGACTATAAATGTGTTAGGTCAGGTTGACTATAGAAGCAAATCCAGTGACACTCATATATGAGGGGATACCCACAAGATAACAGAGTCCCCCCAACTCACTCAATGCTATATGTGTATGTATTTTAAACCACCATATCACCTTCAAAACACTCTCCTTTACATTTAATACATTTGTCCCTTGTGCGATTCCATTCTTGAAAACATTTTTCAAACTTATCTGTTTGGATGGCTGACAGCACTTTACTTGCTTTTATCGTCAACTCTTCTACATCCACAAGTCACTGCCTTTTCATGTTCATCTTCATTCATGAAAACAAAAAAAAGTCACACGGAGTGAGATAAGGTTATTAAGGTATGTGGGACAAGAGAGGCATGCTGTTTTATGTTCCAAACTGGCACACTGTGATGTCTGTACGAGCAGGTGCAATTATGTGGTGTCAAAACCAGTCTCATCTGCCAAAATCAGGCCTTTTTTATTGCACACAGTTACACTATTTTTTCAGTACCTTTAAATTGAAAGCTGGATTAGCAGTCTAACCTGTGGAGCAAATTGGATATGTATTACAAGTTGACATTTTTGCCAGTTCAGGAATTTGACAGATATCCAGAACAATATTCGTCATCAATCAACATCTCACCTTTTTGAATGAGAAATCCACTTGTTCACTTGAGTTCTTCCCATAGTGCTGTTTATGTACATTGTGTTCAACATCACAGCAGTTTCTGCTGCTTTTCCCCTGAGCAGGAAACAAAATTTCACAATTACATACTCTTCTCTTAAATTGGCCATCACACACACACACACACACACACACACACACACAAACAAGGTAAACGAAAAACGAGGTTTGAGTGTAACTCCTTTTACAAAACAATTCACTGTGACCAGAGAGAAAATTCTCAGGCAACAACACTGGGTACACTAACTTAGAGCAAGTTGCTAGAAGCTCGTCTAGCATGGAAAATGCATACTATGAAAGCTTTCTAAGCTATCACAATTCTGGCTTTTAGGGGTACTCCCTCATATGGTTAAGAAAGAGCTTTATGTCATGAATTAATTATATATAAAGCAAACATCCCAGCTCCGTCCAGATGAACTCCCTAATTCTGATACTCTTTCATAAATTCCTCTTCAGACTCATAGACACATGCAGTGATTCAAAGTGCAGGAAGATCACAGGCAGCTGAGTGCATAGTTGTGTGGATACAGTGACAGTGGATGCATCACAGTGACAGTGGATGCATCACAGCGCTCATTCAGGTCTCAGTGCAGCTCATCAACAGGCAGGGGAAGGCAGAAAGAGAGGGGGGGACCAGTCTCCATAGAGCCATTTAGGTAGGTGGCACCTCCATAGGAGACATCAAGCTGTGACCTGATTGGCAGCTTAAAACCATCCATATCTTCTTATAAGTGCCATGTTGGTACTAAAACACCTAATTAACACAGTACACAATAAAATACAAATCTGAAGGATAGAATGATATTAGAACTGAAATTCTTAACATTGCTTTACAGAAGGCAATGGATGACGGTGTGTGTTAGCCCAGGTAAACTAGAGAAACAAACTTCATAGATATGCATATGGATATAAGGGTAAGATTTATATACAAGAGGAATGGGACATTAAAAAAGCATCCCAGCCCAGTCCAGTTCAATGTCATAAGTCCGACATTAGCCCATATGCCTGACATCAGTCTATAAAGTCTCCTTCCGACTCACGAAGTCACAGGCCTGTGGGTGCAGAGTCCCGGTGCCGGCAGGGATCTCCCCATGACTCCTAACTTCCAGGGCTCAGGGTCCATCAACAGCATCCAGTGGTAGTAGAAGCAACTCAACACTGGAAGGGGTCTCCACGTGGCTTCTTCAGCTTCAGTGGTCTGGTTCTATCAGGTAAGGCCATGTGGCTTCTCCTTCGACTCCTTCAACCCCTCAAACACTGCCATCATGTCTTGTTTCTAATTCATCGTCTCTGAGACTTAACTCCCAACAACTGGGGAGATAGCTTCTCATCTCCATGAGGGAAAAATCACAAGATCTCCCAGGCATCTCAGGAGAAAGCCATGTCCACATGGAGGCCTCATTGGCTACTCAATGGCTATCTCCAGATTAACAGGACAGACTCCACTCCCACATCTCAATCATGAAATTAGCATAAGTATATGACCTCCACCCAGTGGGAACCTATAATCCATTCACAGGGTTCCCCAGGTAGATTAAGCCTCTGGTCAGTCCCCTTGATGATGGACCACGATGGGAAAGGCCTTGTTATCAGACAGAGTACATTGTATGATAGATTACTAAATTTGTAATTATGTCAAAATGTGATACTTTGTAAATGGATTTTCCTCTTAATCCAGTGTACAGGTGTTACAGTTCTTAATATTTTCTGCTTTGTTTTCTACTGAAGTTTTTCTGTTTCATTCTGTCATTTTTGCTGTGTTTTTTTTTGTTTATGTGTGTTTTGTTTTGATTTTATATGTTTTTCTGTATATGAAACTCAGTATAAATAACACTATTGAGACAAAAACTAGAGTAATAGTTTCAAGGGGAGATGGCTGGAGACACTATGGGATATGGAGAGCCAGGAAGAGGAAATAGTGGTAATGTTTGAATAATTCTTAAGAATGTGATTGAACTTTTGAAAGCATATGTGAATTGTATGTCAGTGAAACTTAAACTAATTAATAGAAAATGAGTTAGGAACATTTTTCCACTAGCAAAAAATGAAAATTATTACCATTATGTATGTAAGGATGTATGTAACTGATTGTGTATGTTTTATTGGGTGCTGTTGATTTGATTCCAATTCATCACCCGTTCCTCACAATTTTTCTTATGTTTGAGTCCATTGTTGAAACCATTGTGTCAATCCGTCTTGTAGAGGGCTGTGTTAGTCCAGGTAGACTAGAGGAACAAATTTCATAGACACGCATATGGATATAAGGATAAGGTTTATATACAAAAGGAATGGAACACTGAGAAAGCATCCCAACCCAGTCCAGTTCAAAGTCATAAGTCCGATATTAGCCCATATTCCTGATACCAGGCTATAACATTTCCTTCCGACTCACGAAGTCACAGGTCAGTGGGTGCAGAGTCCCGGCGCTGGCAGGGTCTCTCTCATGGCTCCTCGCTGCCAGGGCTCAGGGTCCATTAACAGCATCCAGTTGTGGCAGAAGCAACTCATCACTGGCAGGGATCCCCACGTGGCCTCTCCAGCTTCAGAGGTCTGGCTCCATCAGGGCAAAGCCGTGTGGCTCCTTCTGCAGCTCCTTAGATGCTGCCATCCTGTCTTGTCCGTGAGTCATTGTCTCTGAGGCTAACTCACCACAACTGGGGAAGATAGCTTCTCATCTTCACAACGGAAATATCGCGAGATTTCCCAGAAATCTCAGGAGAAAGCCATTCCCACACCGAGGCCTCATTGGCTACGCAATGGCTATCTCCAGATTAACAGGCTACACTCCACCCCTACATTTCAGTCATAAAATTAACAGAAACATATGACTGCCACAAAGGCCTTCCATTTTTCTCCCTGTTCCTCAATTTTACCAAGCACAATGTCCTTCTCCAGAAACTGATCTCTCCACATAGTATGTCCGATACACAGGAGACAAAATCTCATCTCCCTTGCTTCTAAGGCGAAAGTGCTGTATTTCTTCCAAGAGAATCTCTTTGTTCTTTTAGCATCCTTGGTACATTTACTGTTTTTCAACAACACCTGGTTGAGATGAACAGATTTTTCTTTGTTGTTCCTTATCCAATGTCCAATTTTGATAACCATTTAGGGAATGAAAATATAATGGCTTGGGATAGGTGTACCTCACTCCTAAAAGTAACATTTTCGATTTTCAACTCTGTAAAGAGCAGTATATTTGCCCAGTACACTGTCTTTTGATCTCTTGACAGTGGCTTCCATGAGAGATGATTGTGTATTTAATAAGCATTGTGACAATTTCTATCTTTCCTCTGTTTATCATTATTTCCCCTACTTGTTTAGTTGTAAGGGTTTTGGTCTGCTTTACTTTGAATGGAATCCACACTGAAGGCTACAATCCTAAATCTTCATCAGCAAGTGCTTTGAATCCTCCTCACTTTCAGCAAGCAAAGTTGTGTCATAAGACTTCTTTCCATCTTGATGCCACATTCTTTGTTTCATATACTCAAGCTTCATTGGTGATTTTCTGAGCATGCGTATCGAATAAGTATGTTGAGAGTATACAGTTCTCATAAAAATATTTCCTAATCATAAGCTATGTACTATACCCTTTTTCTGTTCTCACAACTGTCTTTTGAGCCATGTACAGGATCTGCATGAGTGAAATTAAGTGTTCTGGTGTGTAGTATACACATATATATCAGCCTTATTGCCATCTAATTAATTCTGACTTATGCAGAGTAGAGTTGCTATGAGTCAGAATTAATTACATGGCAATGAGTTTGCTACATGGGGCAGAGTGAGTGAGGAGGGAGGGGAAATTTGGGGAGCTGATACTGGGGGCCTAAGTGAAGGGAGGATGTTTTGAGAGTGCTGATGGCAACAAGTGTGCAAATGTGATCTGCGTACAATTGGTGAATGTATTGATCATGATGGTAGTGGTATGAGCCCCCCCCAAAATGATTTATTAAAAAAAAGGAGGGGGAAAGAGGAGCTTATACCAAGAGCCCAAGTAGAAAATATTTGGAAATGAGGATGGCAATATGTGTACAAATGTGCTTGATACAAATGATGTATACAATGTTATAAGAGCTGTAAGAGCCCCCAATAAAATACTTTAAAAAATTAGATACACTAAAAACAAAACAAACAAGGTAAACCTCATTAAACTTGCAGGTAGCCCAATAGGCAGCTCACAAACAAGAATTAGCCCACTGTGCCTCTCTCTCTTTCTCTAGATGAGAGATAGATAGATAGATAGAGACGGTGGACTCCACATATACCATTGAACAGTTTGTGAAAAAATTAATAATAGAATTTTCCCGAAAGCTTTTAAAAGTACTCTCCTTACCCCAAACACCCAAACACAAATTTTACTGGCTTTGTTTTATTGAGAGACCAATCTAAGACCTGTCCTATGCCAATTTTTATATGCTCCTAAGAAATATTACATGCTATCAAAATACCCATGGTGATGCAAGAAGTTTTCTGTATCAAAAGAAAATTCATGTAGTGTACTTAGGTAAATATCTCACAGGACAGGATTCAATTGATAAGCAAGTGTGGAATTTATGCATTGTTTTTTTAACATAAGATCCTTTGAGCATGAGCTGTTCTGAGAGCACTCGAGCACAGGTCTACTCTTACATGTGGTCGTCACCAAGACTCATGCCAACAAGTTTGCTAACACAAACCCAAACACTGTCTGAGCTTCTTGGTGCTAGATGAGCAGAGTAAGCAAACACAAAATATAAAAGCATGAAAAGCCCTCTTGTCATCAGGAGATAGTAAATATGTCATCAGGTGCAACTTTCTAGTTCAGTAAATAATTGCTTTATCATGGATATATTGTTTCTACTTGCAGTGCTCCATAGCTACACATGAATGATCTAAACTGTACATAGTTTGGAAAACATCTATATATGTAAGAGAACTTATATTCTTTTGGGAGGGCATCACTGCCCTGGGATGGGAGTGGGAGGCCCAGCCTTGCTCCTGGAGAGCTGCTGCTGGATTTGAACCGCCAGCCCAGTGGGCCGCAGTCCCGCACTCAACCACTATGCCACCGGGGCCCAGCCCGAGAACTTATATTCTTTTTATGAAATAAAAATGTTTTATTTTGTTTTCAGATTACACAGCAATTTCAGTTCCATTTAACAATCTACACAGTTGTTCAGTGACTTTGCTTATCTTTGGTTATGGTTTTTTTTTTTTTTTATACAGTTTGTCAACTTTCTCACTTGTTTTATTCTGGTTGCTCCATTTCCAGTAATTCACACACTCCACCCCACCTTGCCTTTGTTTTTGGTTAAATGTGGACCACTGAGTCTCATTTAGATGATTTCTTAAAGGAGCAAAATACTCATGTGTGGTTTATCTCATAACTTACTTTGTTATTTAGCTGAAAGGTGACCCCTGAGATATTTTTCTTTCAAAATTCAGAGTATCTAAGAACAATAATCTGGTAGAATAATCTAATCTCAGAACTATGTCTTTTTAAAATTCATGCCTGCTAACAGAGTAATCCCTTTAAGCACAATCTGACCATAACTTTTGTGCTTTGTGAGTAAGATTTATGTACGAGAGAAAAAAAAAACAAAGATCTGTGTATAAATTTTGATTTCCTATAGAATGAGCTACTTTTTGTTAATGGTGTTTGTTTTAGAAATTCTTTGAGATACATGATATAGATTTCTTCTCAGATGCCCATTAAAAATGTTTGTTCTAAGGGCTGAGCCCCGGTGGCATAGTGGTTGAATGTGGGACTGCGGCCCATGGGCTTGGCGGTTCAAATCCAGCAGCAGCTCTGTAGAAGCAAGGCTGGGCCCCCCACTCCCACAAGAGGGCAGTGATGCCCCCCAAAAATGTTTTTTCTAGTTATTTATATTTTCTGCCTTCTTTTTAAATGAGTTTTTTCATCAATTTTGCTGTATCATTATTAGTTTTTAAAAATATTTTTCTTTATATGAAGTCCAGGATAGTTAATCTATTGAATCAGTAACTGGATTTACAGTTTCTTGGGGTGTTGCAGGGGAGGGTAGGAGAAATGGGAAGCTAATAATGATGAGTCCAAGGACAAACAAATTGTTCTAAAGGTGATTGAGGTGATGAATATGCAGCCCTTCTTTATGTAATTGAACTATTGGATTGTATGCTATAGGGATTACTTGCCCATAGTCCTGTTAAATAAATGAAAATTCATACTTAATCTTACTGCCAATATTCCTTTCTCTTCTACAGATCGGTGGACATATTGGAATTGACAGAGCAGGAGGAATTGCTGAAGTTCCATTACCACACTCTCCGCCTCTACTCCGCTGTGTGTGCTCTGGGGAACCACAGGGTGGCCCACGCCTTGTGCAGCCATGTGGATGAGCCGCAACTCCTCTATGCTATTGAAAACAAGTACATGCCGGGCTTACTGCGTTCAGGCTACTATGACCTGCTAATTGATATCCACCTTAGCTCCTATGCCACTGCCAGGCTTATGATGAATAATGAATTCATTGTTCCCATGACGGAAGAGACCAAGAGTATTACCCTCTTCCCCGATGAGAATAAAAAGCATGGTCTTCCTGGGATAGGGCTTAGCACGTCTCTCAGGCCTCGGATGCAATTTTCATCACCCAGTTTTGTGAGCATTAGTCATGAATGCTATCAGTATAGTCCTGAGTTTCCTCTTGATATCCTGAAGGCTAAAACCATCCAAATGCTGACAGAAGCAGTGAAGGAGAGTAGCCTTCATGCCCGGGACCCCATTGGGGGAACCACTGAGTTCCTCTTTGTACCTCTCATCAAACTTTTCTATACCTTGCTTATCATGGGTGTCTTCCACAATGAGGACTTAAAGCACATTCTGCAGTTGATTGAACCCAGTGTATTCAAGGAAGCTGCCACGCCTGACGAGGAGGAGAATATAGTGCTCGTGAAAGAGCTGAGCATGGGAGACTTGAAGCTGGAAGGAACTGATGAAGTCAAAGAGGATAAGAGGCCAAAGGAAGGCCTGCTCCAAATGAAACTGCCAGAGCCAGTTAAATTGCAGGTAATCTGAAAAGAAGATAGTCTGAAATTCAGAATTACTAAATCCTAAGAGATTAAATTTTTACTTTGTCTCTTTCTGCATGAGTGCCTTCCTGTAGAATGGTAATTCTTTATAAAGCAGACTTCCCATAGCTCGTTGAGAAATGCCAGTTTGATTTGCTTTCACTTAGAAAGGAATTAATGAATTTTTAAATTTAGTCAATTGACAATAAGTTAATAACTGCTAATATTAGGATTTTTGTCATGCTGTTTTCTCTGGTCAAATACATGTTTTTCTGTCATAGATGTCCACATGTCTGCATGTATGGCTGGTTCCTGTTTGTTTATATGTGTGTGTCTATCATGGAAAAGAGAAGTGGGATTTTGTCCTGCCAGCTGCTCTTCTTCTCCTAACCATTAGCAATTTTTCTATATCCTTCTTATGTTTGCAGGTTTATATGTAATGCTAACTCATGATTAGTATTACAAGTTATATATGTACACATATGTGTAACTTGTAATACCAATGATGTCTGTAATGCTCAAGGTTACAAGACCTGTTATTTTATTATTTTTTAACACAGAGCTGATTTCACCTCAGGGAAGCCACCTGTGTAACAGAAGAGGATGGCTCCACAATGCTTTCTTAGCTATAATCTCAACAGTAGATTGCCAGACTTGTATTTTTGGTACTGCTGGGTGGATTTGAACCACCAGACTTGCAATTAACAGATGACTGCAAAATATTTGCTCCATTTTTGAATACCCATTTTAACTCTACCTTTACTCCATGAAATCTGTGTTTTCAATACTCATATCAATAAGAAGCCCCAATCTCATAATGAAAGATTTTACTTCTGCAAACATGTTCCTCTTAGGATAAATCAATTATAGTTCAAACAAGTTCTATCATGACACTTCTTTCGTTTATCTGGAGACCTTTCCAGAGTTGTGACATTGGCTGTTTTTTTCACTCTTCATTCCTTCAATCCCAAGTGATTGTGACCTACCTGTGTCCTATGATGTTAAAGGAAAGAAACAAAAGAATCCCTACCTACAGGATGTTCAATTTCTATGAGATACATATATACTTATTTATACATTTTCTTTAATATATCATGTTGCTAACAGCATTAAATGCTCCAAAGAAGAAGAAAAAAGTGATTACTAAAACAAAGAAAACTTTAAATTGTATTACTTCAAGAGAGGTCAGAGAAAAAAGCCTCTGAATTGGTGAACGTTAAGGTGAGGTTTAGTTTCATGAGTTCAAGTACAATAGATTAAGTGGAGGGGACAAGAGTTCCAGGAGCCAGAACTTCCTGAATAGATAGCATGTCATAGGGCCCTGACAAAAGGAAAAGGCCGCTGTGGTTGCCACTTAATGAGCCAGAGAGTGAGCGACAGGGAGTACTCGTAAGGTTAGCAGAGGGATAGTTCCTTTGGAATTGACTCTGTTTTCTGAAACCAGTCAGGTTATAGATTTGGAATTGTATTTAACTATAACAAACCTTTGAAGAATTTTCAGTCTGGTTACTGTGAGAAAAAATAAATGAGAAATGAAAGCGAATGGGTGCAAATTCCAGTTTTCAAGAAGGCTTTTGTCCTTCTCTAGAGGCAAGGGTATACTGCTTTAAGGCAGGGTGGGGGCAGCATTGCTGGAGAGAGGTAAATGGATTCGGAGGTCCTTCCAGAGGCAGAGTTGGAGCCACACCTGGACTACCTGGACTAGCAGGGGCTTCAATGGATTTAAAAGATAATGGAATTTTCCTGTTAACATTTTGAAGCCCATTCTCGTAGGTTTTTGAACTTAAATTTTGGAACAAGTTTTTTTTTTTTTTTTTTTGGAACAAGTGTGTTTATACCATACTATTAAATGCTTTTCTAATCTTTGGCAGAGAATCTTCTGAAAGGCATATTTCCACCAATGTACCGTGTCAGTAATAAATCCTTTTGACACCCAGTAAGGAAACGACAACTATTTCATGAATGGCAATAAAATATTGCATTCAAATTTGCATAATTAACTTAGTGGCAAATAGTTCTAGAATTGATACAGATCAATGTATCTCAATCCATCACAGGTCCAGATCTTAATGTCTTTCTACTTACATTATTCTTTGCATGTGGTTTGTATCCTAAGAGTTATGTCATGTCTGTCATTACTCGTTTAATCTCATATTGACTAGAATGCATTGTTTAATGTTATTAATGATGGAAAATCTTACCCAGAAGACCCTTAGCAATTTTTATCTATCTATCTATCTATCTATCTATCTATCTATCTATCTATCTATCATCTGTCTATCTATCAATCATCACCTGTCAACAACCAAGGTAGTGTATGTGTACAGTGATATCCTGGTTGTCTTACAACTCCAAACTCTAGCTTCCCACTACACAAAATGCAAAGTTAGTGATGCCAATGGTAAAGCTAATAGGAAAACTGTGACAACCACAGTCAAATAAAGATAGAGTTAAAGATAAATTAAAGAAAGAAATCATTATGAAATTTGAAACAGGTCATTGTCTGATTTCGGGGCTGAATACAACATAACTAAGTCAACAATATCAACATTTTTGGGGAGGAGGGACACGTGATTAAAGTGGCTAATGTAGCGAAAAGTGTGACAACATTAACCAAGAACCCAGACCATTGAAGAGGTTGAAAAGTTACTGTTCATTTGTGTATCACAAACAACTCAATGATGATAGCTTATCTGAGACAGTGATATGTGAAAAGGTGAAATCTCTCCATAGTAAAGTCCAGGAAAAATGAATTTGTGAGTGTAATTTTAGGGCCTCAGAAATAGTAATTGAGTTTTCCATTATTCGCGTGTAGAAATACGTCTAGTTTGTGGTCTTTTGGTGCACAAGCACAAATTTGGAGTTTAACTTTGGATGTATCACTGTATATGTTATTGACCACAGCATCTGTAGGTAGCAAAGAGATGCAGGTAATTTAAGTGTCTGTCAAAAGGACAGGTATGAAGAGGTAATAACAATTTGTAAATTATTTGGGGTTCATGGGGGAGGAGAAGGGGGGAGGAGAAATTTGGGGAGCTGGAATTTTTAAAAAAAACTAGAGAAAAGGGGGCTGAGTCCCGGTGGCGTAGTGGTTGTGTGCGGGACTGCGGCCCACTGGGATGGAGGTTCAATTCCAGCAGTGAGGCTGGGCCTACTACTCCCACCGCTGGAGAGTAGTGATGCCCAAAAACACAAAACAAAACAAACAAACAAAAAACTAGAGAAAAGGGAAAGAGGAGCTTATGCTGGGGGCTCAAGTAGAAAATGTTTGGAAATGATTGTGGCAACATGTGCACAAGTGTGTTTAATAGGAATGATGTATTGAATGTTATAAGAGCTGTGCGAGCCCCCAATAAAATCTATATAAAAATTACACTAATAATGAGTACAGGAAGAAAAAAATGTTTTAAAATTGAAAAAACAGGGCAGGTATTTGCCAAGGTTGGATTAGATAAGATATATTTTATTCCATAGGGCTTCAAGTATTGTTGCCTATGCAAAATCAATATTACAAGTAGGCCACTAAGCACATGTGCCACAGATTATTATTTGAGTCATTAATTATTTAAAGAATCAGAAATCATATTTTGTCCCATTTTAATCTTCTTAGATGTGCCTACTACTTCAATACCTCTGTGACTGCCAGGTCCGGCATCGAATAGAAGCCATTGTAGCCTTTTCAGATGACTTTGTAGCTAAACTTCAAGATAATCAGCGCTTCCGATATAATGAAGTTATGCAAGCCTTAAACATGTCAGCTGCACTCACCGCCAGGAAAACGAAGGAATTTAGATCGCCACCTCAAGAACAGGTATAGAGATGAAATCGAAATTGTTCCTATTCACTGGATGTTTAGTTTATTGAAGATTCGCATACAAAAAAATAGATAATTTGTCATATGTAGCACGTGCTACATGTGTATCCTTTTCCTAATATGCATAAATTAGTCAATTTTATTGAGTGACTATTCCATTTCATCCAAATAATAGAATTGTACACTTTCCCAAAATAATGACTTAATGAAGGATGATTGTTTACGTCACAGACCTTTTGATGAAGTCTCTGTGCCAGTTCTGAGATTGTTCAGGCAGGAAAAATATCCACCCAAAGGGCCGTCTCCACTAACCAAAATTTTAGGGTGTTCAGGATTAAGAATCCTTAGTTTCTAAGATTAAATACTATGAGATTTCTATTTTATTCACTCTCCCCAGGTACCCCACATCTCTCCCTCTCCCCCCCCCCCCAAATCCCCTAAACCCAAGTGCCTCTGCCACCACCTTGCCAATGATTGATTACCCTGTTTGTGATTCTTCCTCTTGTTGCTAACCTCCAAATACAGATTTCCCTGGAATACAAAAGAGCCTCAGTCACATGCCGACAGAAACTGTAAATTACTCTGGAGACATGAGTTTTATGGATCACTCACACATTGTTATTTTACGTATGAAAGAATCAGGCCCTCTGGAAGATAATTTGGTTCCAACTATCACCTCATTGCAACAACAAGCACATAACTAAGTAGTTGTACTGTTGGACTTTTATCATAGAGGAATTATGTCTTATGGTCACACAAACACCTTTACCAAAATATTCATAGCAACTTTATTTGTAAGAAAAATATTTTGATGTGTAAATGTTAAACAATTCAAGGTACTTTCTGCACATCACAAAGCAGTGAAATGTTGATTTAAAAGCAAACTAGATGAATCTCTAGAAAACTAAACTGTGAAAAAAGCCACTCCCCAAAGCTGATTTCACTTATATAAGATTCTTTAAATGACAAAATTATGCAAATTGAGAAAAGGTTTTCAGGAGTTAGGAGCTGATAAGGAAGATGTGCCTTTGACTGTGACAGCAGCGAGCAGCAGGAGGAAGAACCTGGTGACTGTGGGGTTGTATTATGTTTTGACTTTATCAATGCCAATATCCTTGGTACAATATTACCCTAGGGATTTATAAGATTTCACCATTGTGGAAACTGGATCAAGCGTGCATGCTAAAAACCAAGTCCATCTCAACTCACAGCAATCTTATAGGACATAGTAGAATGACCCCAATTTATTTTCCAAAGCTGGAATCTTTTCAAAAGCAGTTAGATTTTTCTCTGCAGACCTTGCTGGTTTGTTCTAATCACTGAGCACTGTTGGTACCAGTGTCCACTAAAAGATGCATAAGTTTTCTCTTACTATATAAAGCAGCATATGGAGCTCTACTTATCTTAAAACAAATGTTTAATTAAAAATCAAATCATATCAAAAACAAACACCATCACAATTGTTTTCTAAAGGCACATATGCACCACTAACAGATCTCTCTTTTTATTCATACATTTACTAGGAGAGCATTTGAAGCAAAACATTGAGAATTTCCCTTTTTGTTTTATTCCTCTTAGCAACAGCATCATTATTCATCAGCACTACCTTTCAATGATATTTATATTTCTCTTTGCATTATAATCTCAAAAAGTTCTTTAAATTTGCATACAGATTATGGTAAAATAACATCATTGTTGTGTCATTCTTGAATTTACTTTTTGCTTCTCCCATTTTTCTTCTTTTTTATTTTTTCAAATGTTCAGATCAATATGCTTCTCAATTTTAAGGATGATAAAAGTGAGTGCCCATGTCCTGCAGAAATCAGAGACCAACTTTTGGATTTTCATGAAGATTTGATGACACACTGTGGTAAATAATTCTTGATCTGCAAGTATATTTAATGTATATTTATTGTTACAATGTTAAGACTATGTGATTGAACTGAGATATATATGATATCTTTTCAGTTCATACCAGAACTTTGCTGTATCATATGACAATAGTAGGCTATTTTATATGGGGAAAGTCATCCACATAGGAGGGATGATCAGACAGACAATAAATCTTGGCAAAAGATGACCTAACTTCTTTCTCTTTCTCCTCATTTCCAGATTGACAGGCAGATTGGTGGAAGATGAGGCATGTAGTCAGTGATTTCTGTGGGGAGGTTAGGCTGATTTTCAGCAGTTGTATTTAAAATGGCTGATGGTCTATGTTTTAGAAGTGGTCAAAGGAAATCACCGTGTTTATTTTTAATTTTATGCCTTTGGAGGTGTCTAGTGTTCAAATCTATTAAGGGAACTACTTTCCTTTTATTCCAAGACCTTTTAAAATAGAATTATTAATTAGTTTATGGTTCATTCCTTTTTTATGTGCGGGTAATGTCTGTGACTCAGTGAAAGAAAAGAATTTAGCCATTTAGCAAGGGAATTTCTGAAAAAATTAACCATATCTATGCTTGGTAGAAAGAGAAGGATTAGGCTGTAAACTTATCAGTCCAAACCCATCAGTCACTCCAAGGGAGAAAAATGAGGCACCATCCTCCATCAATATTTGCAGTTTTAGAAACCATACACTAGGTTGCTGTGAATGAGACATGTCTCAATAGAAGTACATTGGCTTAGTTGGTTGGTTATATATCACTAGTCATTTTATGTTTTACTATTTTGTTCTAAGAAGGACAATAAGAATCATATCTTGCATATTAATTCAACTTATGAATGAAAAATCCATAAATTGCGTTAAGAGATTTATTTATAAATAATGTATATAAATATATGATAAGCAAGGAAATCATCCAAAATGGCAGAATTATTGATTCACACATAGAACACTTTATGGTATAGGATTCCTAATTATGTCTGCTTTCTTTGTCATCGAAATTTGCCAGATTATTATTGGCATTCTCTTGAGGCAACTAAGGAAGAGTCTAAAAGTTGATATCTATGGCTATATGTATATGTTATACACACACACACACACACACGCACACACACCTAGATAGCTAATGCCCGATATCTAAAGGTGTGGAAGATCAACACTATTCTCTTTGTGACTGAATGATATTGATGGACTTTTTTGTTATTTCCACTTTTTAATTTTCTTGAATAGTTCTGTAAAGAACATTAATTGTAGTATATTTTTGCGTGTCCCTGATTTAAATTTTTATATCATTTTATTGGGAGCTCATATAACTCTAATCACAATCCATACATGCATCTATTGAATGCAAAGCACATTTGTACATTTGTTTCCATCATCATTCTCAAAACATTTTCTTTCTAGTTAAGCCTTTGGTATTAAGCCTTTGGTATCCTCATATTTCCCCTTCCTTCTCACTCCCCCTCCCTTATAAACCCTTGATAATTTATAAATTATTATTATTTTGTCATATCATACAGTGTCTGATGTTTCCCTTCATGCACTTCCTTTTTGTTCATATCCCAAAGAGGAGGTTATATGTAGATCCTTGTAATCGGTTTCCCCCTTTCTACTCCTCATTCCCTCCACCCTTCCTTATCGCCATTTTTAACACTAGTCCTAAAAGGATCGTCTGTCCTAGAATCCCCATGTTTCTGGTTCCTATCTGTACCACTGTTCATCCTCTGGTCTAGCTGGATTTGTTAGGTAGAATTGGGATCATGATAATTGGGGGTGGGAGTGGGTGAAGAAGCATTTAGTTCTTAAATTAGTTAGTATTAGTGCATATTTCATCAGTTATACTGTACCCTGACTGCCTCATCTCCTCCCTGTGAATCTTTTGTAATGGGATGTCACTTCAGCTACAGATGGGCTTTGGGTCCTCATTCTGTACTCCCTCTCATTTATAATGATATAATTTTTAGTTTTTTGATGCCTGATACCTGATCCCTTCTACACTTCCTGCACATACAGACTGCTTTACTTCTTCTATGTGGACTTGGTTGCTTCTGAACTAGATGACTTCTTACACCTTCAAGCCTTTGAGATCCCAGATGCTAATCTTTTGATAGCCAGGCACCATCAACTTTCTTCACCACTTTTGCTTATGCACACATTTGTCTTCAGAGATCATATCAGGAAGTTGGGCACACAATGATATGATGCTTAGTCCTTGAAGTCTGATAACTGATCCCTTTGACACCTCATAGTCACACAAGCTGGTGTGCTTCTTCCCTGTGGGCTTTGTTGCTTCTGAGCTAGATGAGTGCTTGTTTACTTTCAAGCCTTTAAGACCCCAGACACTATATCTTTTGATAGCTGGACATCTTCAGATTTATTGACCATGTTTGCTTATGCACCCATTTGACTTCAGTGATCATGTTGGGAAGGTGAGCATCATAGAATGCCTATTTAATAGAACAACATGTTCTTGCACTGAGGAATTACTTGAGTGGAGGTCTGTGTTAGTCTGGGTAGACTAGAGAAATAAATTCATAGGCATGTATATGGATATAAGGATAAGGTTTATATACAAGAGGAATGGAACATTAAAAAAGCATCCCAAGCCAGTCCAGTTCAAAGTCATACGTCTGATATTAGTCCATATACCCAATACCCATCTATAAAGTCTCCTTCCGACTAGTGGTGCAGAGTCCCAGCACTGGCAGGGGTCTCCTTATGACTCCTTGCTTCTAGGGCTCAGGGGCCATCAACAGCATGCAGTGTTGATAGAAGCAACTCAGCGCTAGCAGGGGTCTCCACATGGCTTCTCCAGCTTCAGAAGTCTGGTTCCATCAGGGTAAGACCTTGCGGCTTCTCCTCTGGCTACGCCAGCTCCTTGAATGCTGCCATCTTGTGTGGTCCATAGTTTGTTGTCTCGGAGACTGGCTCCCAACAACTAGGGAGATGGCCTCTCATCTTCATGAGGGAAATATTGTGAGATTTCCCAGATGTCTCAGGAGAAAGTCATGCCCACACAGAGGCCTCATTGGCTACTCAATGGCTATCTCCAGATTAATAGGCAAGAGTCCACCCCTACATCTCAATCATGAAATTCACATCTGGAATACACGACCACCACAAGGTCCAATGCCCATCTGCTGCCTTAATACTAACCCAATAAGTATATGCAGGTAGATCTGTTTCCCCATCATCATATGTAGATAGTTACCTATGTACATGCCTCTATTTAGATATCTGCTGTTGTAAAAGAGAAGAGACACCAAGAAAATGAGAAGCACATGGAATGAGAAGATAGAGGACTGCAGCTTGCTCTAGCATGCAGCAAAGAATTGAGCTGTGTCCTCTGTTTATTAGTACTAAAATTTGGGAATACATAGATAGTTGCATTTACTCAGAATTTTTAAAATTTGATAAGTAACGTTCTTGGAACAACATTATCTAAAAGATCAGGTGCACTAAAAGCAATCTCCAAAGCAAAGAACAGAGACCAAAACAAACTCCAGGCTAGACATTTTTTTTTAATCAAAGATGTGACCTTGATTGTCTGTTAATATGCACCTGTGTGCAGATGATCATATGGACCTCAAATGTGTACCTTTGAAGTTTTGACTTGTACCCCAGTTCTCGCAACATTTTCCCCTTTTTTATTTTATCCAGATGAAGAGATAATACTGCAAAAGCAGCATTTCTTCTGTCTTCTTTGTTTGTCGAGGATTTTTTGGCAGACTATATACAAAACAAATAAAGATTATGAGCAAAAGTAACTATGAAAAAGCCAATTATAATTTTAAGAGATGGAATAGGGTTAAGTTGATGGATGCTTTGCAAAAAACTGTCAAGCATGTGGTTGCCATCAATCTGTTCCAGTTGTTTTTTTATAAGTATATGATACTGTAATTACAAAATATCTTGTGATAGATTACAATAATTCAATAGATGTCATTTAACATGATCCCAAGGAAACAGTATTATTATAAATCACATGAGTAACACATGTGGATGTATGATTCCAATTACATTGTAACTTAATTTGTTGCTTAATACTATTAATTTGGTTTTCCAAAAGAATAACTGTTTGAGATAAATTAGTAAATTGTTAATGAATTTGCTGATCGATATGTTGTTGAGTGGACCACAAAACTTCAGAATTTTGATGCCAATCTTCTACACAAGTTGCTTTTTGTACAGAAGTATGCAAAATTAATCCTGCAATAATAGCAGTAGCAATAATCGCTATGATTCCTAAAATTGCAGCTATTAAAATTCCAAAAAATTCACTTTGATCTTCTTCAAAGTCATTTGGTTAATTTGTCAATTAAAGCTAAAGAAGGAGAGCTTTGCCATTGCTGAGACAATTGAGTAGGCATCCATATTTCTCCTCTTGCTCTCAAAATATCTATACTTTCACTATTGTAATTAAAATAAATAGAAGAATTAAAACAAGTAAAAAAAGGAAAAATTATTACATTTAATTTCTCCAGAGGAATAATTCCAATTGACAGATCCTGTCATAAAAAGATATGGTAAACAAACACAAGCTTGAACATATCAGATTGTATTAGCTGAGGACAAGATGTAATTTCCTGCAGGAATAGTACTATTGCCAATCCATCTTCTAATAGGGAACAAGGCAGCACCTATTTTCCATAATGACTTTGGATGGGGTTTGGGAGGAGAAATCCTCCCTCATGCCAAACAATAGACTCAGATGATTTTGTGTCAATCGTGTGGCTACGAGAATGCCATTTAATGTCTACTGCAACTGCACTAGGTTTGACTCGAGCAGAACCTGAACGGGTCCAATCAATAAGAATTCCTTGGGAATTATTGATTAGTGCTTGGGCCTTTTCTCCTCTGTAAGTACTCCACTGTTCCCAATCAAACAAGTGCAAATAGGTGGGTGATTGACATAGTGACAACAGAGTACAGAAAAGTTCTCTGTTATATTTAAATTGGAAAACCCTTGAGCACTTAAAATTAGCAATTTTTGCAGTTTGCTTTTTTTTGAATTTTTAACAATAGACATTCCAGCCTGATACTTTAATTTTAAACAATGTTCCCCATATCCAATACACATAGGAAGTCCTTCAACCCCAGTTTCATAGGATGTAATAATAGTGCCTTTTTCATTTGCTCAAAATGGCAGGAGGATTCATTAACATAAATAGGAACTGCAGGATCAGTCCAAGAAACTCCTCTATTCAGGGGTGGTTTAGAAATATAGGTCCAATAAGTAAACTTTTCAGCATTTATCGAAGAGTCAAAATTGCCATCATTGTAAAAACAAATGAGAAGTTGTCACCCCTTGTCTGTGGGAACACACTCGTTGTTCTCCTTCCATGCTTAACTTTTTAATCTGTCCCCATGTTGGCAAATCTGCATGCCAATATGTTATCAAGGGAGCTCAAACAGCTTTTTTGGTAATGCTCGTGTCAACAAAATCCTGATTCAGTTTGCCCCAAGGGCAAGGTGTCTTCTGGGTCATCGCATAATTTTATTCGCTTATCTGGAACCCACGATTTCTTTTCACCTGTAGAAATATAAGCATACCATTTGCCCCATATTGTGACCATAGCTGGTTGCCATTAGTCTTGTTCAAAACTCATATAACATGTACACTGTCCTCTTTTTTTTTGTTTTGTTTTTTGGGCATCACTGCCCTCTGCTGGTGAGAGTAGGAGGCCCAGCCTTTCCTCCTGTGGAGCCACTGCTGGAACTGAACCTCCATCCCAGTGGGCCGCAGTCCCACGCACAACCACTACGCCACCAGGGCTCAGCCCCTATCTCTTTAGAAACATTTTTTTCCCAATACAATTCAGCAACTGTGAAATTGCTGTCATTTAAATTTAGAAAATTTAAGGTACATAAGGCTGTATAAAGTTGCCTTCTTGGCTGATTATCACAATACCCCCCTTTTGTTTTAAAAGCAAAGACTTTCAAAGTCTGATTTTGACATTCAATTATAGCTTGACTAGTGCTTAGCAGTTAAATATTGAATCAGGATTAGCAGTTAAATATTGAATTTCATGTACATGGAAAAAAGCCAAACATCTTTTTAGAAATGTTAGCAGAACCATGATCTGCTTTAATAGCATGTGGAATTCCCATTATAGCAAATGCTTCTAACAAATGAGTAATAACAGCATCAACACGTGCTGTAGTAGCAGAGGTAGCCCATGAAAAATGAGGGAAAGTATCAATAGAATGACGAACATATTTAAGTTTGCAGAAAGCACAAATTTGAGTAATATCCATTTGCCAAATTTGGTTTTGGCTTGTTCCTCGAGGATTAGTTCCTAAAGGAACATGCAATGCAGTTACCGTTTGGCAAGCTGAGCAAGATCGTAAAGGCTTTCATTTATTTTATCTCTTTGCAAATTACCTTGGTTTTCTCAAATTTACTGCCTCCACCTAAACTTATAGATTCACTAGCCATGAAAATTGCATTAACTAAGTGTTAGCAAAGGGTTAAAAGTTTTTCTGAGAGTCACTTTTGCTGCATTGCTTCAAGGTTACTGTGACTACTGACAAGAAGTTTAATTTAGAGTGGTGGGAGTGAGACACAGACTTCTGACAGATCATGCTCATGGAGAGAAGTTTGCAGATTAGGGGAATTCCCAGCACGTTTTACAGCAGTAGGGAGACCGGCTAAAAAATTATGAACAGATTCATTTGGTTTTTGTATAATTTTAGTAAATATTTTTTCTGTTTCACCTTTTCATCCAATTTTTGACAAGAATGTAAGCATACATTGTGAATTTGTTTAATAATATCATCTTCAAAGATGGCTTGCTTAGCAGTACCAGCAAAAGGATCAGTTCCAATCAATTGTTCAAAAGTTGGTCTAGGCAGCTGTCAGTGTCTATTAATCTGAGACTGTTTCTCAGCTGGAATTCACAGCATAACCATATTCTCTGTGAAGTTTGCTGGAGGTTTTTCCTCAAGAGAAAAGAATGTCTTTCCAGAATCTAACTGAAGATGCTCAGATATTTTATTTATTAAACAAACCAAATTCGTTAATTCCTCAGATATGGAAAACTTATTCTCCTGTTCACAGGCGGAATTTGATGAAGAAGAGGAAGATTCAACTGCATGACTATCATAAACTTTGTCATATATAGGATTGCTAGATGGTTCCACACCAGAATCTCTTGTAACATTTTCATGAGCAGATTGGTCCACACCAGCTCCTGTCCCCCACCTCTCTATCTTCCATGTTCCCCCCAGAACCATCAGTCCCATCGTTTCTCCTGCAGACTATCCATCCACCGTACCTACTTTATCTAGATAGACTTGCAGAGATAATATTATGTACAAAAAATCCAAGACATTGCAAGATGAAGTGACAAAAGAAAACAAAAAAAATGACAATAACAAAAAAAAATCCCAATGTCCAGATCAATTATGTAAATAAGTAAAAAAATAAAGATAATAATAACAAAAGAAAAAGCTGTAGATCGTTCATAGTCTTTTTGTTGACCTCAAGGAGTATCTGGAGGAGTTCAATAGGGTGCCACACCCTGGCCCCAAGGTATATCTTTGGCACTCTCTCAAGAACTCCATCCTTTACACCCCTTGCTGCTCTACTGCACACCCTTAGTGCTTTGCCTTGGTGCAGTGATGTCAGACCAGGTACAATCCACATCCTGCTTCTCTGTTTTTGTCCCCCTAGGGCCTTGGGTCAGTGAGGAACACCATGTTTCATAGTAGGGCCAGCCATATGGTACTCTGTGCGTTGACTGTTCTGAGTGGACCAGGATACACTCCACTCTCTCTTCCTCCCTCTTCATTTGCTCTCATCTGCTCTAGTCAGACATGTTCCTTTCCCCCAGCTGCCGCTTCAATGCTGTCCTCCAAAGCAAACTCCACTGGGGTGATGGTGGCTGTCCATGCATAGGTAGCCCTGGATTTGGTCAGACCCCTGCCATACCTGGCTTTCACCCCAGAAATTTCTGTATACAGTAGCTTTTTCCCTGTTCCCCTTTAGCATTTTTTTTTAGCTTACCCCAGCGGAATTCATATTGTACTTGTCCTTCTGTGCTTGGCTTACTTCACTTAGCATAATTTCCTCCAGTTCTTCCCATGCAGCAATGTGCTTCATGTGCTCACTGCTTTTCAGCAATCAGTAGTACTTCATTGTAAGCATGTACCACAGTTTTTTAATCCATTTCTCAGTTGCTGGAAAACTAGGTTGTTTCAAATTCCTTGCGATTGTGAACACTGGAGTACAGGTGTTTGGCCTTTCTTGCCTCTTCTGGGTGTATGCCCAGTAGGGGGGATTTTGGGGTCATAATGGTAGCTCAATTTTCATCTGTTTTAGATTATCGCCAAATCCATTTCCATACTGATTGTACATACTTACAGGTCCACCAGCAATGGATAAGAGTTCCTGTCTTCCTACAGTCCCTCCAAACCTTGTTGCTTTCTGATCTTTTCAGTTGGACTATTTTTGAGGGTGTTAGGTGGTATCTCATTGTTGTTTTAATTTGCATTTTTCTTACTGCTAATGATCAGAAACTTTTTCTCATGTATTTATTGGCGTTTCTGATTTCTGATTCTGTGAAACTTCTGTTCAGGTCCTTTGTCCACCTCCTCAGTATGAGATTAGTTTTTTTTCTTTTTGGAAACTATCAGGGTATTGAGATTTTAGTAATAAGGCCTTCCTTTATCTGAATTGTCATTGCTAAAGATGTTTTCCCAGTCCGTGGGCTCTCGTATTATTCTCTTGATGAATTTCTTTGAAGTACACAGGTGTTTTATCTTCAGTATATCCCACTTGTCAATTTGTGTCTTCTCTGTGACTGTGTCCTCCCCTATTTCTAATAGCCTATGTGTTCCGTGTGCCAAAGTTCTTAGGTTGGTTACATTTCCCTCATTGATGGCCCCAATAGTTTGGGGGTTTACTTCAAGGTTTGTGATCCACCTTGAGTCACTTCTTGTGCATGGAGTGAGGTAAGGGTCTCGCTTCATTTTTCTACATGTAGATATTCACCTTTAACAGCAGCACTTGTTGAAGAGGTCATTTGCTTCCCATTTGATAGTCTGAGTGCCCTTATGAAAGATCAGCTATCTGTATGCTGATTATTTATTTCTGAGTTTTCAGTTCTTTTCCATTCATCTGAGTATCTATCATTATACTAATAACATACGTTTTTCACCACAGTGGCTGTATAATATGTGCAAAAGTCAGGTAAAACAAGCCCTCTTCTTGAGGCATTCTCTGCTAATTCAGGGCTTCTTTTATCTCCATATGAAGTCAATAATCATTCTTTGCATTTCTTTGAAGCAATTTGAGGGTAATGGTATCAGAATTGCATTAAACTTGCATAGTTCCTTGGGTAGAACTGACACCTTCACTATATTGTGCCTTCTGATCCACAAACATGGGATATTCTTCCATTTGTTGAGGTCACTCTTGGTTTCTTGTAATAGTGTTCTGTAATTGTCAGCATATAGCTCTTTTGTTCTTTTAGTCAGGTTTATCCCTAGATGATTCAATTTGTGCTTGGCTGCTGTGAAGGGTACCACCTTTTTATCTCTTCTTCTGTGGTCTTATCTGATGTGTACAGCAGTATGGTAGACTTTTATTTGTTGATCTTGTATCCTGCACCCTGCCATACTTCTCTATTGTTTCTAGTACTCCCCTTGTGAAGCTTTGGGGGTTTTCCATATATAAAATCATATCTTCTGCAAATTACTATAGTTTCACTTCTCCCTTCCCCAGCCAATACCTTTGATTTCTTTCCTTTGCCTTATGCTACTAGCTAAACTTCCTGTAGGATATTAAATATGAGTGGGGACAAGGGGCATCCTTGTCTGGTCCCCCTTTTCAGTGGGATTGTGTTAGTCTTTTCTCCATTGACTAACACATTGG
>PVJH01003210.1:124576-147821 GCA_004026705.1 Nesogale talazaci
CAAGCTCCTCTTTAAAAAAAAAAAAAACCCTCCCCTTCCCCCTCCCCCCCCTTTTTAAAAAAAATTAATCATTTTATTGGGGGGCCCCTACAACTCCCATCACAATCCCTAACAACATCAGTTGTATTCAGGCCACTTTTACACACCCATTGCCATCATAACTCTCAAAACATTCTCCCTCCTTCGAGGCCCCCATTATCAGCTCCCTATATTACCCTTCCTCACCCCCTTTCCCTTGAACCCTTAGTAATTTATAAATTATTTTTCATCCTGTACACTGTCCGATGGGTCCCAACACTCACTTCCCTGTTGTCCGTGCCCCAGAGAGGAGGCTACGTGTAGATCCCTGAAGTTGGCTCTCCCTCTCCATTCCTCCATCCCTCCACCCTCCTGGTATTACCACTCCTGGTATTACTACTTTTCAGTGGGATTGTGTTAGTCTTTTCTCCATTGACTACCACATTGGTTGTTGGTTTTTCATGCATAGCTTGTATTATCTTGAGGAATTTTCCATCCATTCTTATCTTCTCAGGTATCTTAAATATGAATTGGTTTTATATGTTTTCAAATGCTTTGTCCACATCTATCAATATTATCATGTAGTTCTTACACTTTTTCATGTCAATATGGCAAATGATACTAATGGTGTTTCATATATTGAACCATCCCTGCATCCCGGGTATGATCACCACTTGGTCATGGTGAATTATTTGTTTTAAATAATTTTTCACTTTATTGGTCAGTATTTTATTAAGGATTTTTACATTAGTCTTCATTAGGGATATTGGTCTGCAGTTTTTAATTCTTGTGGGATCCTTTCCCAGTTTTGATATCATTGTTCATTAGGGATATACTAGCTTCATAGAAGGAATTCAGGAGTTTTCCATCTTTTTCTATGTTTTGGAAAAGTTTGTGTAGGTGTTAGTTCTTCCCTGAATGCTTGGTAATATTCTGTAAAGCCATCAGATCCAGGGGATTTTTTTGTTGGTAATCCCTTGATAACCAAAACACTAAGGGTGTACAGTAAAGCAGCAGGGGAAGCAAAACATAGAGGGAGTACCAAGTATATCCTTTGGAACCAGGGTTTGGCAGCCCACTAGACTCAACCGTGGGATACTCCTTGAGGTCAGTGAACAAACCTTGAACTACATACAGCTTTTTCTTTTGTTATTACTATTATTATTTTAATAATCCTTTGTCTATTTCTTCTATTCCTATGGGTCT
This sequence comes from Nesogale talazaci, assembly GCA_004026705.1. Taxonomy (NCBI): domain Eukaryota; kingdom Metazoa; phylum Chordata; class Mammalia; order Afrosoricida; family Tenrecidae; genus Nesogale; species Nesogale talazaci. Next base: position 125,801 of record PVJH01003210.1, read on the forward strand.
GTTGAACTTCTTGATATCCATCAAGGATAGTCTTAGAGAGACTGTTTTTCCAAGAATTTGTCCAAGTTGTCAAATTCATTGGCGTGCAGTCCTTAGTAGTACTGTGTAATTATCCTTTTGATTTCATAGGGTCTATTGTTATGTCTCCTCTTTCATCCTCCATGCTATTTAAATTTGTTCCCTCTTTTGTTGATTAAGTTTGCCAGAGTTTTGTCATTTCTGTTTATCCTTTCAAAGAATCAACTTTTAGCAGCATTATTTTTTTTCATTTTTTTCTCATTTTCCCTCTCTTGAATCTCAGCCCTGATTTTTATTATTTCTTTTCTTTTGCTGTTAGTGGGACTGTCCAGCTGACTCTGCTCTATTTGTTGTCAATTCTGTGCCAACATAACAGTTGTGAGCCGCTATTCCTTTTTCAGGTGTCCATGTATTGCTATGAAACTTCCTTTGTGTCCCATAACATGGTATGTCGTGTTTTCATTCTCCTTGAGTTCTAGAAATTTTCTAATTTCATCTCTGATCTGGGTCAGTATGCATTTCTTTTGCAAGATAGTTATTTATTCTCCCATTATTTGCTCTTATTTTCTTCATCTTCCTTTTGTTGATTTCCAGCCTTATGGCATAGTAGTCAGAGAGAGAGAGGTCTGTATGATATCAGTGTGCTTATGTAGAATCGCAGAATGCCCTATTATGTGTTCTATCTTCAAATATCAGCCATGTGGGCTTGAAAAGAATGTAATTTTTTTTTTTTTGTATTTGGATGAAAATTTCTGTGGATACCTATCAAGTCAAATCGCCTAACTGTAGTGTTTGGATCTCTAGCCTCCTTGTAGATTTTCTTTCCTTGTGATCTTTCTCACAGAGTGGTATATTGAAGTCACCCACTATAATTATTGAGGCTGTGATTTCTTTTTTCACCTTTTGAAGTGTTCACCTACTGACATATTCAGTAGGTCTCTCATTCGGAAAATATGTGTTTAAAATGCTTATATGTTTCTTGTCTAGCTTTCCCTTGAACATTATATCATGTCCCTCCTTATCTCTTTTAATGGTTTGCACTTTGAGTTGAATTTTATTTGAGATTATGATTGCTATCCCTACTTTTTTTGAACTGCTCTTTGCTTGGTATACTTTTATCCAGCCTTTGATTCTCAGTTTATTTTTGTTTGTTGTCTTTAGATTTGTCTCTTTTAGTTACCAGATTGAAGGGCGGTGCTTTCTAAGCCAGTGTGCTAGCCTTAGTCTTTTAGTGACTGAGCTCCGTCCATTGATATTTAGGGCTATTTTCTCCTTCTGTGAAATATGTAATAGCATCTTACACCTTTTGTGTTCGGTTTTTCTCTACCCCCTTTTCTTTTCACTGTGTTGTACATGTGTGTGTGTAAGGGTTGATCATAATTGAGTCTTTCCGCCCTAAGTCAATCCTATCTTTGGGGTTGTTTTCTCTTTGTTGCCCCCTGAGTTAGGTTATTGTCTGTGGTGATCTCTTATTTATGCTGGGAGAGTGTTGTTGTTCTGTCCATATTGGGTCAGCAAAGATCTTTTGTAGGGCTGGGTTTCTTCTAATGTATTTTTTGAGTTTTTCCTCTCCAGAAATACTCTTCTCTGCCTACCTTGATAGATAATTTGGCTGGGTAGAATATTCTTGGATTTGAGCCATCATCTCTCAATTTTTGGAATTTATTACTCCACTCTATCCTCTTCTTCATATTGTCTGCTGAAAGGTCTGAGTATATACTTATTTGGGAACCTTTATTCTGATTTCTTGCTTTTCCCTAGCTGCTGCCATGATTTTCTCCTTTTCCTCAAAGTTGGATAGTTGAACTTTTATGTTCTGTGTTGACTTCTTCGGATTCAGTGTAGTTTGTGTGGGGTTTTTTTTTAGCCTCCTCAAAGCTTGTCTTGTTTTCATTCATTGAACTGGGGATGTTTTCTTCTAAGAATTCTCTAACTACTGTTGCAGATGGCTTCTTTGTTATGTCTTTCTCTAGTAATCCAATTATTCTGATGTTGTTCTTCTTCATAGCATCAGACACAGCTCTTACATCATTTCTCTGATGATCTTCTTAGATATTTGTTTGTGTTTATTAAAGTCTGCTATGCTATTTTCCAGGTCACTAGTGTTGTTTTCTGCTTCTTCCAGTCGATTAGCGAAGTTCATGAGATTGCTGTTGACTTTTTGATCTCACACCTCAGCTAATATATTTCCCTTTGGTGTATGGACTTTATCTCCTCTATCATTTCCTCCTTTCTCTGTATTGCTTCCCTCATGTCCTGTATTACTCCAAGCAGCATTCTGAAAATTTCTTTCTGTGACATATCAGTGTTTGCTTCTATGGATATCATTAGGGTCAGAACATTTTCTGTGGTTTTTCCAGTTTTTTCATTGAGGTCATTGGGACTGATTGCTGTTTGTGTTGTGTTGTTTTAGAAAAACCAGGTACCATTTTCCAGGGACCCGAAGAGCACTTGCTCTCTCTGGGAGACTCCTAGGAATGCGTCTTTGAACTTCCTGTGACTAGCTTCACTATGAAATTGGCCTACCACTTTATCTTCCTATGGCTTCACTATTTCCCTAGTGAACCAGTATTCTATTATTTGGACGGCAAGTTGCATGGTCCTTTTAGGAAACACTGGTTGAATTGTTGTGGATTCACAAGAATGGTGCTGTACTGCATGATCTCACTAGAAGCTGTGATGGTGTAGCCCATGGCAACTTTGGGCACTGCAGGGGGTGTGTGATTGTACCTGCTTCATGGGGTGGGCCACAGAAAGCTGGTGGTTGTCTGCTTTTTTCTAGCACTGTGAATGGTGAACACAAATGTTCTGATCAGGTAGATTGCTCAAGAGGTTGGCCAGTGGTTCCCCCAGCACTTTTGTGTGTGTTGGCTGAGATGCCTTAAATTGTGTGAAGCACTAAGGCAGGCAGGGGGAAGTTCCCTCAGTCATGTGGGACCACCAAGGACAGTTATTAGCTCCCCAGTCACACAAGCAGCAATTCCCCTGTAAGATGTTGGCAAGAGTATCTCCTGGTGGAGAGTGGTTGGACTTCTCCAGCCTTATAGGCTACACTGCAAAGTGTGATGCTCTCCCAGCTGGCTGTAGCAGAAGTAATTGCCCTAGGCTAAAGGGAGGGTCTGGAGGGCCACAGTGGCATGTGCTAGAGAATGATAGAGACCAAGAGGAACAACACCAAAGACCTAAGCTCACTAAAACTCTATGATTCTCCTCCTGCAATGCAGCTGTGTTGAATTTCCTTCTTAGTAACTCTCCTGGGCTGATTTCTGCAGTCTTTCTGGTTTGTTTTAGTTTCCATCTTCCAGGAAGTCTCCAATTTAAATTTCCTAAAGTGTGTACCAGAGTTGGGATTGCTCAATCCTATGCTAACTATATGATTAGAATTTGTTTGTTAATTGACAAAATGATTGCCACAATGAATATATCATTTTGCATTCTCACTCGCAGTGAATGAGGGTTGTGATTTTCCCATGCCTTCACTAATATCTAGTATTTTCAATTGCTTTTTATTATTGCTATTCTAGTGGGTGCATGGTGGTATGTTCTTATTGTTGCTCTGTGCCGTTCAGGGTTTTCTACTTCAGTAAAAGTTACAATCTTTTAGGACAGTAAAAGTTATAATCTTTTAGGACAGCCATATTATCCTACACTGGGTCACTGAGTTAACAACTTGATAGTGCACAGCACAACAAATAATGTCAATAAGCGTGTTCCATCTGTTCACTCTTCTTTTATAGATCTTCTTTTGTGAAAAGTCTATTCATGTTATTGGATCCTCATCGAATGATTTTACTTTGTATAGGAAAGTCTTAGGAAGACTTCTTTAAATATTTTAGATAATGAACATGTACCAGATATAAAAGTTTCTGAGAGTGTTTTCTCAGTCTGTAGCTTATCTCTTTACTTTTTGTCTGATCCAAAAAGTTTAATTTTTATGGAGTCATCTGGTTATCTTTTGCTGCTCAGGTTTTTTGTTGTCATTAATGTGAATGGGACAGGGGGTGGTGAGCAGAGAGGAAACTCAGCGCCAATCTGTTGCCAATTGGACAGCCCTTTTACAGAAGGGTCCTTGGGATAAGAGTGGCCAGTCAGGGTGCAGTAATGCTTTAATGCTTCCTTCTCTCCAGTATTATGACCCTAGTTTTACCTTACAAATCTGGCTAGACCACAGCATGTACTTGGGTAAAGATAAAAACTGGAAACACATGGAAAACAGGACAGATAAACTCATCGGGATCAATATTGAGAGTAAATAGCAGCAGGGGAAGGGGAAGGTAGGGAGAGATAGGATGAATGGATTACATCTAACCCCCTCACAGTGAGATGAACATCAGACTAGGTGACAAAGGGAGACATTGGACAGTGCAAGACATGAAATAATTATAATATTTGACAACTATCAAGGTTTCATGGGGGAGGGAAATATGAGGAGCTGATACCAAGGGCTCGAGTTGAAAGAAAATGCTTTGAAAATGATGATGACAGCAAATGTACAAATGTGTTTGACACAATGGATGGATAAATGGATTGTGATAAGAGTTGTACAAGCCCCCAGTAAAATGATATATATAAAGAAAACCTGTGTCCAAAAGCCATGCTCATGTAATTTAGTCTAAGAATGTTATGACATTTAGCTCACATACTTAAGGCCATAATCCATTTTAAATTAGTTCCTATATGTAATGTGAGATTCATTATTTTGCTTGTAGAAATCCAGTTTCCCAAGATAATTTGTTAGGCTATTTTGTTCCTCTTTCTAAAAAGATTTTATTATTTATCATTTATTTAGTTTTGTTATTGCTGAGGATATACATACAAACACAACAATTCTACAGTTTGTACGTGTATAATTCAGTGACACTGAGTATATTCTTTGAGTTGTGAAATCATTCACATCCTCCTGGCCTAACTTGTTCCCTCCATTCTATAAACACACTCTCTTTTAAGGGTCAAGTCTTATTTCATTTTATAATTTTAATAGGTTTACTGATATGCAATTTTCATCTTATACAGTTCAATGGATTAAATGTATTAGAGTTGTATGATCATTGCCACAACAAATTCTAGAAATTTAAAAATTCTTATATTCATTATTCTTAGCACCCCAGTTCCCTTCAAAGATCCCTGATATAACCTTATTATCTCTTATTTCTTGGAATTCTTATAAATGAAATCATACCAAGCAAACACACACTCACATTCATAGAGAAAGCAATATAAAAAATGCATAAAATAGTACAAATTAGAACAATTTTAATATGAGTCAAAAGAAAGACTTATGGTGTTAAAATTTAACATAAGTATCTTTGCATTAAGGGATTTACAAAGAAGCTCAATCCACCTGTCTACCTGGATTTTGGGCTTTTCCTCACATCCATGCACCCTTGCAAAGCAGACACTCAGAATTTAATCTCTAATACAGTATCTTGCTCTGGTCTTGAGTTTGATTATTTACAAGCCTTGGATTATCCATCCTGGTGTTGTTCCATGTGGACTTAGCTGACACCTCACCTATATCTTTGCTTGTTTTAAGAAAATATTTTAAGTTTCTAAGGATTTGATTTCTGATATCTGAGGTAATCTTATTTCTTCCCCAGATTTGACTTTAACGATTATTTCTTCAGTGGTTCGGTAAGGCAGTGTCATAAGAACTGGTAATTCTTAGGCTAGGGCATTATGGTTAAATGTTATCTCAAAAAATTCATTCAGATAGCCAAGGTTTGGGCTGAGCGGTTGTGCGTGGGACTGCGGCCCACTGGGATGGAGGTTCAATTCCAGCAGCAAAGGTTGGGCCTCCTATTCCCACCACCAGAGGGCAGTGATGCCAAAAAAACAAAACAAACATACAGGCAAAGAACAGATAGCCAAGGTTTATATATGAGGGGAACCCAACCCTTACCTCCCCCCCAAAAGGAAGAAAGCTCTGCCAGACAGAACTTTCATAATATTCAGTTTTCCCACTTGTCAGACAATGAGCAACTCACTCTAAGTTAGTGCACCCAGTGGCACCCCTGGAGAAGGTTTTCTCTGGTTACAGTGAATGATTTCATAAAAGCAATTTTCTTGTGGTGTCTGATTTAAGAGAACAGCGTGTAGCTGTGAAATTTTGTTTCCTGCTCAGAAAAATGCAGCAGAACCATTGTGATCTTGAACACAGCTTACATGGACAGTGCTATGGGGAAAAAGCAAGTGTATGAGTGGTTTTCTCATTTCATAAAGGTACCATTTTGATTGATGACAAACCTCTTTCTGGAAATCCTTCAACTTTCTGAATGGACAAAAATGTTTACTCATAGGGCATTTGAAGTTCATTCCACCAGACCAGACTGTTAATTAGGCTTACTATTTAGAGCTTCCAAAATGATTGCCTAATAGTGTGCTACAAAAAGACTCTGAGTTATGTCAGATGGGAGACAGGTTTAACCATTGTAGCAATGCACATGTTCATGCAGCCCTCTCACTTTACCAGTTAGGGATACAAAACAGCCTGCCTTTCTTACCACACACCTTACCCACCTGACTTCACTCTGTGTGGCTTTTTTTTCCCTGCAAATGCGGAGGAACATTTAGGACAGTGACACAGAGAAAAGATGAAGAAAAATCAAGAAAAGGTGCTGTCAACAATAAAACAGATGAGTTTGAAAATTTTTTTCCAATAATGGATATGCAGATTTGACAAGTGTATTAAATGTAATGGAGAGTATTTTGAAGGTGATAAAGTTGTTAAAAAGAATATAACAAACCAAAATGAAATACATGACTTTGGAGGGTAAACAATTCCAGTTTTTTTTTTGGGGGGGGGGTTAAGTACCTCCTTGTATATCTTGTTACAGTTTAGTGGCTACATTGTGAAAATGACCTACTTGACCTCTTCTCTTACTGTGTTGATACAGCTTGAAATTCCAAGGAGTATATCAATTCTGTTCTACAACAGGTGTTTTTAAGGTCACTTAGTGAATTTTCCAACTTGGGTACACATTGAAAAGACAAATCTAAAATCCAGGTATATAGTCTAGTGTCTGGATCATCACGTGTTGAAAATATAACCAATTAAAAATGTATGCCCCCTTTGATTATAGTTGAAAGATGTGAATAGTCCTGCTATCAGACCGAGAGCACAGTAAAATCAATTAGGGCAGAGGTAAGGAGATTAAAATTCAATAGCTTATCATAGACCTCTCTTTTAACCCATTTTAAAGTTCATGCCATTAAAAAAAGATAGAGAAGAGGGCAGGCATGTGGATTAAGCTTCTGGTACATTTCCTCCCATCCTAGACCTGGGATGTGAATACCTTTCCTATCTTTTAAATGCATTGGAAACTGGATTGGTGCAGATCTAGTTAGGTTGAAATTTAGCAACTTATCATTTGCTCTACCTTTTTTTCCATTTAATATTTGTTCTTTTTTCATTTCTTTTCAATTGATCTTGGTATAGGATTCTACTTTTTCTTTTCTTGGTTGATACAGATTTGATACTAGGTTATATTATTTTGTTTTTGTTAGTGCCCCTCCCCCCCGTATATTAAATCTAGGACAGGTAAATCCCTAGACCTTATAGCTGGATTATTGTTGAGGGGAGGGGAGATGATTAATCGTGTCTAGGGTCTTTAGAGCAAGAGAGGTTGGAAGGAAATGAGCAAATTATGATGAGTACAAGGATGAAGAAAATTGATTGTGGTAATGATTGTGCAGCTCTTCTTGATGTGATGGAACTATTGAATTATATGATATGTGAATTTTATATTAACGAAATGAATAAGATACATGATTAGCAATAAAGTAGTATAGGACAGGGTCTTCACTTAGGGTCTTTATAAGTAACGTCAAGTATTTCCCCAAAGGTCAGGCTTCTCTTTGCCTATACGTCCCACTCTATTCCACCAACAGAAGTGGACCTTTTTTTTTTTTTTTTGAGACTGAAACATTCCATTCCCCTCTTAGTCATGAATCTCCATCAAAATGCATTTAATGCCAATGTAAACTGCCCGCCCAATTGGAATTTATGCATCTGTTCCTGTTATTTCTTTTATTTTTAAGAATATGTGCAGCATATGTATTACTGGATCACATGTTATTTCAGTCCCCAGATGTTTTAGGTAGTGCCATATTGCTTTCCACAAAGGTGAGAATTCTGATCTCTCTACAACCTTTCCAGCATTTGCAGCTTACTGTTGACTTTTTTTCTTCTTCAATTGGACTAAAATTGTTGGTGTAAGGTGGTATTTCATCATTGTTTTGATATTTAGTGATCACAAACACCTTTTCATGTGTTTGTTGCCCATTCGATCAACTTTTTTGGTCAACTGTCTGTTCATGTATTGTGCCCATACTGAGCTGTTTTGACTGTGCCCATAGTGGCTTGTATAGTTTTGACTTCCCATTGTGTGAAGTCTCCCACTTTGTTCTTCATAAGGAGTACTTAGTTTATCCTAGGTCTCTTTTGTCTCCATGTGAAGGTGGAGATTTCTTTAAATAATGTATTTTGTGCAGTATTTTAATGAGGAGTTGGTGTTGGATAATGTCAACTCCCTTTTCTGTGTTAATTTATATGATCATGCGGTTCCTATATTTTGTCTTGATTATTTGGTGGATTTAATTGATTATTTTTCTAACGTTGAACCATACTTGTGCATCTGGTATGAATGGCACATGTCTCGGTATATTTGTTTTTTATATGTTGTTGAGTTATGTTGAATATATTTCAATTTGTGTTCATATGTTATAGGTTTTTATGTGTGTGGTGTCTACCTGATTTGGGCATCAGAGTTATGCTTTCATCTTAAAATAAGTTTGGAAGCCTGCTGCCCTTTTTTATATCCTAGATTAGTCTGTGTAGCTAGAATTAGCAATAACTATTCTCCCCATATTTTGTAGACCTTGTCTGTGAAGCCATAATGATCCAAGGCTTTTCTTGATAGTGTTTTTTTTAATGTTTTTTGTTTGATAGTTTTTTGATGACCTGTTGTATTTCTTCTTTTTGTGAAACAGATGTTGAGGTTTGTTTCTAAGTCAGTCTGCATTAATTTTGTTAGATCATGCATTCCTAGATATTCTTCAATTCCCTTTGTCTGTGTAGACGTGTGTGTATTGTAATTGATTGCTGCTTTCTTGTCACTGTGGTGTCTTTATTAGTGATGTGTACATTGCTGGTTCATGTGGACTTATTTGATTTTGTTGAGTAATGCATGGCAGAATTAATAGAAGCCAGATAGCAGTGAGAGATTATGAAACAGCAAAAAGAGATATAAGTTAAAGGAGAAATCAAAAAGCAGAAAGTAGAAAGGTTAAAAAAAAAAGAAATAAAATGAAAATGAAATAAGAGGTTGCCGAAGAGCCAAGAGATCTATTAAAATGATAAAAATATTTTAAGAGGGGTATTAAAATTAATTGTGAAAATATTCCACAAGGTGAGGAGGAAACAACAAAAAATATGGAAGCTCTAAATGAGATGTATTGCTGAAAAAAGAACAATTAGAGGACAGCTTTGGACAGGGTGGTGGTTTGTTCTGTTGAAGACAGAATTGAGTCATAACTGAACTGGTTGGAGCATACATACATACATATGTGTGTGTGTGTGTATAATTAAGGTAAACCGAAAAGAGAAAAAATGAATATATATATATACACACACATATATATGCACATGTATACACACACAGAAGTAGAATTAAGGTAAACCAAGAAAGAGAGAAGAGAAAAAATAAAAGAACAAGGGAAACAAATAGGAAAGACGGAGATAAATGACAGACAAAGCAGAAGTTATTCATTGCTGGGGAATTGGTGGTTCTGTAGGGTGGGGATGCAGGTATAGGAGGAAAGGAAAAAGAGAAGGACAAACAATAGAGAAAGCATTGCCTTTGTAGTGTTGTGCAAAACCAGACAATGGAGGCCGTGGCAGCATCAGAAACTGCTAGTCTGGAGGTTGGCTTTGGGGCCTGCAGTGTTATGAGCAACAAGAGACAGAGAGATGAGGGCATCTCTGCTTTGAGTGGTCTATGCATACTTCTGAGTTTAGTCACCATCAATCACAGGCTTTCCTCTTAGGAACTGTGCCTTTGAGGGAGGGTGGGAGTAGGAACAGAAAAGAAACCTCTTCCAAAGTTCACGTTTGTCCATAGTGCATGCATTCAAGAATGTCTACGTACTCTAAAGGGGCTCATAGTGGCATTGGCTTCTGGTGGCTAAGCTACAACTTTGGCTAGTCACCACTGCTGATTTCGACATGAATGACTGCCTCTCTTCTTCCTCCAGGTGTTCTCATGGCCTCCAGATTGGAGAAACCTTACAACTGCTACTTAGCTGTGAAGTTTTTTTTCCCTGGTTTCCAGGGAAACCAGGATTTCTTTCTAAATGTGATTTGAAGAGGTCTTCCTTTGCTTGTCACCTAAGGGTCAAATTTAAACATCTTAAACATAATCAAAAGTATATAAAATTAATATACCATGTCACTGGTAACTTGGGCTTAACTATATTTATTGAATATTATTTTCACAAAAATGTATAGTTTTATCTTTGAACTATCAATTTGAAGACATTGATTTGTATGTCTATACTAGCACAAAGCTGTTTTGATTACTACGGTTTCTTAATATGTGTGTTAGACAGGGTTCTCTAGAGAAACAAAACTAGGACACATTATTATATAAATATATATAATATATATATTATATAGTTATATAGTATATGTATGAAATGATGCATATTGTAAGAGGGTTCAGTTCAACTCACTTTTGTGGCACAGATAATATACTAGAAGTTCCCAAACTTGCCTGAGCTGCTGGGTCCAAGGTCAAGGAAGGCCACAGTGGAGTCCTCCCTTGGGCAGGGCAAGCAGAGTCTGCCTATGGACAGCAAACAGCAGGTGGATCACCAACAGTCAGTAGCTCAGCATGCCAGATGGGATATCCAACGCAAGCAAATGCAAGGTAGTAGGATCCCCTAGCCTCCAAGTTTAAACGATGTATGCATCACTAGTGTGGCAAAGCAGGTCTCGACGGGATCTCAAGTTTTAGAGACATGATCCATGGGTTGGTTTGTCCCACATGTAGCGTATCTCACAGGTCGCGGCTGAGAACTAGTACAGCAGCAGCATGTTCCAGTATGCTCTGATCACCAGAGCGCAAGGGGGCTGGGGGGGGTGGGGGTTTGCAGAACCATTTATCTCTTTGCCCTCCAATCAAATATGATCTGATAAATCCCACTTGTTTTTATTGGCCAAGTTGGTACAATAGGCACCAAACTATCAAAATATGTCTGAAAATTAGGAATTATGAATATTTTACTTCATTATTTCCTTTAAAGATTACATTGACTATTTGAGGCCCTTTCTATTCCTTATAAACTTGGGGATTGACTGTTTCAGTTATGAAAAGACAACTGAATTTTGATTAGGGTTTGAATTGATCACTTGTTTTAATTAGTATTGCCATCTTAACGGTATTGAACCTTTCAGTCCATGGACACTGAATGTTCTTCCATTCATTTAATTTCTTTTGGCAATGTTTTATGGATGCATGCATTAAAGAGTTTTAAATGTATAAGTTCTTTGCCCTCATCGTTAAATTTATATGAAAGTTCTTTAATCTTTTGAATAACATTTTGGACAGAATTGTTTCTTTAATTTCCGTTTAACCACCAGGGCAGTGATGCCTAAAAAAAAAAAAAAAAAATTCCGTTTAAGCTGACTCATTGCTGTTATAAAGAAAACCAAGTGATTTTTATGTGTTGACCTTGTACCTTGTTATGTTGCTGAACTTATTTATTAGTTTCTTCTGGACCCTGGCTACTTTTGTTATATTAACTTTATCCATGCTGTTTTCATTCTAGGTATTGAGCTGGATGAAGATGCCTCCCTAGATGGAAACAGTGATTTAACAATTAGAGGACGCCTGCTGCTGCTGGTAGAAAAGGTGACAAACCTAAAGAATAAGCAAGCAGAAAAACCAGTTGAGAGTGACTCCAGGAAATCCTGTAAGCATTATGATTTACTTGCAGAAAGCTACCAACTTTTTGAATGAATAATATAGTAGGTGAACCACGGAGATAATTGAGTTTACAGTATTCAAGTACTTATACATGCCTGTAACTACCAGAAGTATACTGCAGCATCAAAAAATTTTTAGGAACATATTGAGAACTTGAAGCATGTTAAGAGTAAATGGAGCATCTTAGAGAACTGAAAACAGATATTTTATCAGATATTTCAGAAAACATAAAGTGAATAATTGAAATTTCAAATACTATGGTGTTGCTTTTCAGTATCCTTGTATCTCATGAAATCTTTTCTTAATGTTTCAATAGATAATATCATGACTGCATTTTGCCTCTACCATATTTTATGTTATGTACTCTGGTTCCTCTATGTTCTGTTTAACTGTAATGTCATGATTACAACTCTTTTGGAGATTGTCGTTCTTAAGTGGGTGGTGGTACACCAATACCCAAAAGTTTCTCAATTTGGAAACATCACTTTCAAAAACCTTCTCATTTGGAAAGATTTCAACTTTCAATTGAAATCATTATTTATACAACTAACAATTGATTTGTTCTTTATTATTATTCAGACTTGAGTTCAACGTATTTTTTCAAAATCATTTTATTGGGAGTCTTTAGTTCTTTTTTTTCTTATACCTCTTATAACATTCCACACATCAATTGTATCAAGCATATTTATATTTATGTTGTAATTATCATTTTCCAAACATTTTCTACTCGAGCTCCTGATATAACTTCTCTTTATTCCCTCCCATCCTCATGAATCCTTGATCAATGATTTATTGTTATTATTATTTCATATCTTATACTGTCCTTGTCTCCTTTCACCCACCCCATGGAGGGCCAAATATGTAAACTCTTGATAGGATTTTGCCTCTCTGCCCCTTCCCACTCTCTGACCTTCCCTCTACTCTCATGGTATTGCTGTCCCCTCCACTATTTCTTTCTTTCTTTTTTTTGTTTTTTGGGGGTTTTTTTTTCATCACTGCCCTCTGGTGGTCATGGGCGGTACCCAGCACTGCTCCTGAGAGCCGCCGCTGGATTTGAACTGCCAAGCCCAAGTGCAGTCCCACACTCAACCACTTACGCTCAGCTCCCTCCCCCCCACCCCATTTCTATGGGGTTGTTCTGTCCTGAATTCCATGTGTAAGTAGTCCTTATTTGTACCAATATGTGTTCTCCAGTCTAGGACAAATTTGTACGGTAGAAGTGGGTCATGGTAGTGGGGGGATGAAGCATTCAGGAACTCAAGGAATGATGTGTGTTTTTGGTGCTATATTGTACCTTGGTTGCATCTTCCTTCCTTATAACCCTTATGTGGGAAATATCCAATTGTCTGCAAATGGACTGAGTCTCCACTCAAAGCCCCTTCATTCACGTCAATATAGTTGTTTGTTTTGGATCCTTTGATACCTGACCCAATCGACATCTCATGATCATACAGGCCAATATGCTTCTTTTTCATGTGGGCTTACTTGCTTCCCTGCTGGATAGCTGCTTCTAGCCTGTAAGGCCAAGTGCTATATCATTTGATTGCTGGGCACCATTCACTCTTTTACCATTTGCTTAGGTACCCAGTTTGTCTTTAGTGATTGTTTGGAAAGTGAGTATCAAAGAGTAACAAAATGTTCTTGTGTTAAGAGAGGCCGTAAGTAGGGGTCTAAAGTCCATCGTCCATCTTAATACTTAACATAAAAATATATGTACATTGGCCTCTATCCCTTTCATTATAAATCAGTATATTTACATATATACATACCTATAACTGTACCTCTATAGACAGTTTTGGGCTCCTATTTCCTTTATTTCCTTTCACCTTCCTCCTGTCCCACTATGATGCTCACCCTCCATTTGACTCTCAGTCTTTCCTCTTGGATACAGTCCACATGATTAAACCTCATTAGGCATTATACACCCTCGTCACCATCAAGTTTAGATCTTCCGTTGTTCCCTGATCTCTGAGTTTGTTGGCTCACCACTCCCTCTCCCAACCTCCTCTTCTCACATGTTCTTTTCTCAATAAGGAAAAAAAAAACAAAAATAAACCAATACAGGCCACAAAGCCAGGGGAAAAACATAGCTAGTTCTAGGTCTGTCTACTGGCCCTTATATATGTTTTCTGAGCAAGACTGATGGAATACCAAGCCCTGTCCCCCAAAAGAGAGTCTATTTTGAGGATTCCTCAGGGACAGGGTTACTCTGCTCCTCTTGCTGCCCTGTTGCACTCCCTTTCCTTTTCACCCCACTGTGCATGGGGCAGACCGGCACAAGGTCTGTATGGGAACAGCTGTGGGTTAGTGAGGGCATGTCATGTATTGGGGCCAGCCCCCTGGTCCTCTCTGTGCTTTTGGCTGCTCTGCATTTTTTATGTGATTTGGTTGAGAGGTTTTTATGAGTCCAGAAGTTTTCCAGCACTATAGTCATCTGATGACATAGTGGTTATGCATTGTGCTGCTAAGCATAGAGTTATTAATTCAACTCTGGAGAGAGATGGGGCTTTCTACTCCCTTAAAGAGTTACGGTCTTAAAAACCCACATGGGCAGGGCTATCCTCTTCTGTTCATGTCTTATTAGTCAGAATCAACTGTATGGCATTGAGGTTTTTGAGTTACATTGTATATTGCATTGCAAATAATCTTCTTGGAATAGAATATTTTTCACTTACTATACCCCTATAACCTAAGAAGATACTGTAGATAAATTTAGAAATGCACATATAAATGAAAATTGAAGTCAGCTATAAAATGATTCAACTGAAATGACAATTAAGTCATTAAATAATCTGGCATGCCTGTGACTGACCTTTTTAAAGTTACATAATGCTTGATCCTCTGGGATGAATACAATGGTCTTAGGTTTAAAAAAATAATAGTAAGCAGGCATCCCATGTGGATGCCATTCTTGATATTATTTATAGAGTGTTATAAGTAGGTAAAAGACATCATGCTTGGTAGAGGGGCTGTGAGAAAGAGGAGGAACCTTGACCAGATGGATCAGTACAGTGGTTTCAACAATGGGCTCAAGCATAAGAATACTTTTGATTTGGTGCAGGACCAAACAATCTTTCATCATGTTATACATTGGGACATTAGGAGTTGGAATTGACTCTATCTTAACTAAACAATACTGGTAGTTTCGTGAAAAGAACTAATTTTTAAGCAGCTTAAATTCTTTAATTATAATTATGCTTTTTTAAAGTATTAGCATTTTGGCTTTATCTGGTTTTAGGTGTTCTTTCTCTCTCTCTCTCTCTCTCTCTCTCTCTCATTGTGGGTAGCCTTCTTGAATCTTTGTTTTATATTTTTCTGTATTTCAGTCTATGAAACTAAGGATTGATATACCTATACAGACAACAATTAAAATAAAGTTTCCTGAAGGAAAGAAGGGTCATATGGTAGAGGGGGATGATCATAAAGATATACTGATATCAAGGAGTTTAAGAAGTTAAAAAAAAAATGGGCTGAGCCCCGGTGGGTTGAGTGCGGGACTGCAGCCCACTGGGTTGGTGGTTCAAATCCAGCAGCAGCTCTTCAGGAGCAAGACTGGGTCTCCCACTACTACCAGAGGACAGTGATGAGCCCCCCCCCCCCCAGAAAAAAAAAGTAAAAAAAAAAAAAGAAACTGATTGTAGTACCTATTGTATAATACTGCTTGATGTGATTAGACTATGGAATGGTAGGATTTCTGGATTACCTCCCAATAAAATGATTTACACAAACAAGGAAAATATTGAGTATTTTTAATTATTTGGTATCCTTGTTCAATCTTTATTGCACATCTGGTATGTAATAAATTGAATTAATTTTCTTAAAATAATATTATTAGATTTTTAAATTCCCATACAAACATAGATAGCAATTTGTGTATATGGAATATGTAGTTAAAATATCTAATTGACCTGCCTTCAAATATTATTCTTTTTTTATGAACCCTTCAAAATGACTCTGTAGCCACTCTTCAGCAGTTGATTTCTGAAACAATGGTACGATGGGCGCAGGAGTCTGTCATCGAGGATGCTGAGTTGGTGCGGGCCATGTTTGTGCTGCTGCATCGTCAATATGATGGCATTGGTGCTTTGGTTCGGGCTCTACCCAAGACCTACACCATCAATGGAATCTCTGTGGAGGATACCATCAATTTGCTGGCATCCCTTGGCCAAATTCGCTCTCTGCTGAGTGTCAGAATGGGCAAAGAAGAAGAAAAGCTTATGATTCGTGGATTGGGGTAAATTATTATTATTTTACAAAACATGCCTATCACCTTCAAAGTACACTCCATTACACTTATTATGCTCATCAAATCTGCGATTCAGTCTTCAGTATTCAAACTCATCTGTTTGGATGACTCAATTTTTTCTTCACCTTTTCCATGTCAAATCATTGTCCTTTTCATGGCCTTCATTTGCGGAAACCAAAAAACAGTTGCATGGGGTGAGGTCAAGTGAGTAAGGTGTGGGGTACAGGAAAGGCCTACTGGTTTGTCCAAAGCTGGTACGGGATGATGGCTGTACGAACAGATGCATTGTCATGGGACCAAAAGCAGTTCCTCATCTGCCACAAACCATGCCTTTTTTGTTGCACAGTGTTTAAGACAATATTTTTAGAGTCTCTAACTAGAAAGCTTGAATAACTGTCTGACCCAGTGGAATGAACTCCAAATAAACCATCCCCTCACATTAAAAAAAAAAAAAAGCCAAATGCACATCGTCTTGATCTTTGATTTCACTTGACAAGCTTTATTGGGTGAGATGATGATAGCATCTTCCACTGGCTTGATTCATGTTTGTTTTGGGGAGCATAAGAATAGCACATGTCTTCTCACCAGGTATAACCTGGGGAAAAATATAAAAAGTCTGGGTTGCTTTCAGAGCTGCTGTTAAAAGGAAAACATGTTTCCAGTCAATGTCCTTTTTGCTAGTCAGTCAGAACCTGAGGTACAAATTTCTCAGTAACCCTTCCCATTCCCCAATCTTTCCTTAAAATTCACTAAACTAGATAGTCCAGATAATTTCCCCATTTCTTCAATGTTCCATCGTCTCTCCTTAGCAGAAGTGCATTAATTTTTCAGCATTTTCTTTTAGTTGGGAAGTTGATGGACATACAGAATGAAGTTTGTATTCAATAGATATTTGACCTTTTTTGAAAAGAGATAACCACTTGTACACTTGAGTTTTTTCCATAGCTTTGTTGAGGTAAGCTGTGTGCAATATCACAATATTTTCTGCAGCATTTTTCCTGATTAGGAAACAAAATTTCATAGCTGCATGCTGTTCGTTTAGATCAGCCATGACACACACACAAAATCAACATTCTAGTGAAAATGCTTTTGTAAAAAAATTAACTGTGACCAGAGAGAACCTTCTGAGGTGATGCCACTGGTGCACTAACTCAGGGTGAGTTGTTCAATCTTTGTCTAGCAGGGAAAATGTGTACTAAATTAGTTCAGCCAAGCAGTGCTTTTTCCTGTTTTGGGTGTTTTTGTTTTTGGTTGGTTGGGAGGCTTTGTATCTCGGAGGATTTGATCTTTAGGAAGTAACAAGTTTTCCTATATCTGCTTGGGCCCTGGAAAAATAAGGAAAACAAACAAAAAACTAATCTTGGAATTTAACGTCATGAGCTCCTACTCCCTATCAATTTAATGACTATGCATAATTTGAAGACTCTCAAGCTGAGAGTCTAGTAAAAATTGCTCTGAAGGATGAGTTCCTTCCTCAGGATCACAATGAAATCTTTCAAAGAGTGAAATCTTGTGACCAGAAGGTAGCTTACCCCCAGAAATTGTGGAATCATTCACCATGAATAAGAATTAGTAGCACTCAAATTTCTGAAGAAAAGTGGTTATTAATTTATAATGTGCTACCCAAATGAGAATTCAGCTTACAGTGAGGGCTGTGGTGGCTATGAAGTTGAGAGTTTACACCCATATTCAATACTGATCAGAAGTTTTTCTGTAATTCTCATAATAAAGACATATTTCAGGAAAAAGAAAATGAATACTAATGGCAAAATAAGATGTGATAAAATTTAAGGGTATACTCTTATGTTCGTGAGAGTGAATTCAAGCAATTGTCAATATATATGAATAATTTTAAGATATAAGAATACAATGAAAAAGATGAAAAAGAAGAATACACTAAAATTAAATTGCCAGTCAGAATTAACACTTAAATCTTAATTAAGCAAATGAAAATAACTTTGTTAAAATTGAGAGCCCTTATTTCTTAAATAAGCACAAAATAATAAACTTTTCTATAAGAAACATTATGTAATATATAGTATATAAACCCTTCAGCAGCAATAAGACAAAAATTGATAATGAAGAAAGTGTGAGAGGGAGAATGCTATCCAAGCCATAGTATTTACAGTCACTGCTTGTGCATGTGAAATTTGAACACTGAATAAGACAAATTGATGCATCTCAATTATGGTACTGACAAAGAAATTGGACTGTGAGGGATAAATGTGTCTGACATAGCATTTACTATAGTCACAATGCTCCTTTGAAATGGCAAGACTGATATCTCACATACTATGAAAAGAGACGAGGCTCTCGAAAAGGACATCATGCTTGGTAAATTAGGGGTCAGTGAAAAAGAAGAAGACACTGTTCAAGGTAGATTTACGTGGAGCCAGCAACCATGCGCTCAAGCATACGAAGGGTTGTGAGGATGGCAGAGGACTTGGCAGTATTTCGTCCCTCCTCATTCAGAAATGATGCAATGGCCTCTAACAACAACGTTCAAGTTTTAATTAAAAAATTAATTATACGAACCATTCTAGTCCACCTTTCTATAAAGCTAGCGTAACTAAAATTTAGCACCCTGTGGCAAAATGAAATACGAGAATGATTCCATTATTAAATTAAACTTAAAAATAAGGCTTCTATTTTGGCATATATTATGTTCCTGATGTAGTCCAAATGGTTAAATTTCTCAGGAAAAGAGATATATAAATGTGTATGTGTCTATACCTATATATTGTGTAAAAAATACCTTTGCATACAACATTTCTCCTTTCTCTAGGATAATAATGGTATCTCTAGATTATGTTATCTGTACTGAGGCCATTTTACAGATATGCCATTACCATTTTTTCACAGTACATACACCATTCCAGAGTACACTTGTACATACACCATTCCAGTACATACACTTGTTCCAGAGAACAAGTGACAACACTATATAATATTTTTGGTTAAATAATTAGTATTTTTAAGGCTGCTTGTTTTGTTTTAAATATAGCATAATTATTTCTAAAAGATAGAAGTCTCCGGAAATTTTATGTTTAAAAATTTCTCCCAATTCTGTGCTTCATTTGATATCTGACTTATCCTTTTAGGGATATCATGAATAATAAAGTATTTTACCAGCACCCAAATCTGATGCGGGCCCTTGGAATGCATGAGACAGTCATGGAAGTCATGGTGAATGTCCTCGGTGGTGGCGAGTCCAAGGTAAAAAATAGCCTCCTGTTCTAGGATCTTGTCTTAGTCCCGCTTCTCCTTGTCAGGAGACAAAGAAACAGAGATCTGACACTGGTACGGGCTCAAATGTTTGGGGGAGATTGGCAAGCTCAAATGAGCACTGGCAGCATGGTGAGTTACGTGCTGGACCTCCCACTGCAGATGTTTGAAACTACCCGCCATGCTGCTAGAGAAAGTTGAGGCTTTTTACTCTTGTGTTTACATGCTCACAAATCTATAAGGGAATTGGAATCAAGTCAATGGCAGTGAGACAAATTCAAAGTCAGCAGTCTGGTCTAGATACCTCTAATTTACCCAACAGACCCCTGACTAGTTCTGAGGAAGCACATGGTCCCAAGCATTGCTTTTTCCAAACCCAGGTAGTATAGGGGTTCACTGCCTAGATCTTTTAATTCATGATTTGGTAACTGGCCACAAATGTAATGACAATCTGTTGACTCTTAAACACTTGTGTGGCAAAATTCTTCAAAGCAATGAAAATTCAGAGTCAAGGGTGAAATAAAAGCTGTGACAAAATGGCTATCTTCTGGACACAGAACACAGAACATTTTAAGAAAACTTCCTTTTTAATTGGTGAATTGGTTGTGTTAAAGTAGTTTAAAACATTTTATTGTTTTACTTTTGGAACATAATCTGCTCTGCCCAAAGCCAGCTAATTAATTCCACATTATAACTTCATAAAAACAATTAATATAGTGTCTGACAAACCCCTGGGGACAATAGTTGGACCAAGTTGACACATACAGTTACTTATCACAGATACCATTTATTATGACCTATTGAAGTACTTAGGCTGTGTGATCTCAAGAGGGTTTTCTTTATTATCATTGGAGAATTGTTTAATGAAGGACTTTTTTTTCATGTGTGTGTATGAAGAGGAAACAAAACTTTGAAAATTGAGAGTGTGCAATTGGATGTGTTTATTGTTATTTTCCCTTGGTTTTGATAAGTTTTTACTTATTATATTTGTCCGGGTAAACTAGAGAAACAAGCCCATAGACATGCATATGGATAGATACAAGAGGAATGGGACATTGAGAAAGCATCCTAGCCCAGTAGACGCTTCAAAATAAAAGTAATAATGATATAATAAGTGATCACATAAATCTGTGCAATATTATGACTTCTAGCTACAAAATATATTTCAATTTTTTTGTGTGTGTATTTTAAAGTTTATGGAGCAAGACTTTTTCCTCAAGGGGAAAGAGTTTGATGTGAGCTAGCAATCAGACTTTCCAGCCAGGCAGCTCTGTAGGCAAAGAATGTCCCAATCAGTGATGTTCTAAATAAGAACATAGTAGCATACACTTTTTACATTTTTAACATTGAACTAGTGGGTGGTCTAATTAACATGCTCAGATGTAACTAAGGTTGCCTGTTTAAATCTACCCAGATATACCCCAGAAGAGAAACCTGATGACAAATTTCTGAAAAATCAGTCTATCTTACACAATTATCTGACTTCACTCACCATGCATCAGAGTCAACTTAAGTAATGAAGTTTTTTTTCATAGTTTATCTCATTGAATCATTTGTCTGCACACACCATATTGTTCCAAGTTTACAAAACAGAATCAAAGAGGTTACACAATCTCCCAAGGAATGAGATTGAGTGCTCAAGGGAGATGGGGTCTGACCAGAATCACCATTCAGTCTGCTTACTCCCTAAACTAGGCTCATGCCACCAGTGGGATTTTGCAGAAAATTCCAGATCCAGCTCATTAGTGATAGCATTTGTTATCATATGTTGACAAACCATTGGAAACAATAGTTGGGCCAAGGTGACACATACAATTTCCTATGACAGATACCATTTATTATGACCTATTGAAGTACTTAGGCTATATGATGTCAAGAAGGTTTTCTTTATTATTGCTGGAGAATTGTTTACTGAAGGACTTTTTAAATGAGCCATTTTGTTTTCAGTGGCTCAAGTCCTATGAAAGCCAGAGTCTGGGTATTTTAATATCTTCTATATCTGACCATGGACAGAATATGAATTGGCAATATGATTTAGACATTAACTTCTGAACTCAATGTTTCAAAGTCCATTTGCTCAGTTGACTAAAATGTTTTTCTACAGGAAATCACTTTTCCCAAGATGGTGGCCAACTGTTGCCGTTTTCTGTGTTATTTCTGCCGTATAAGTAGACAGAATCAAAAAGCTATGTTTGATCATCTTAGTTACTTATTGGAAAATAGCAGTGTTGGCCTTGGTAAGTAAAATAATATTATGTTGCATTTAGAAATTTAGTGTAACTTTAAAGGTTAAATTAATTCAGTACATAATGCATTTAGAAATTTTAAATGAAAGTGTGACTTATATTGAATTCTGTAGTTGCAGCACAATCCCAATTTTATTTCACTGTTTTTTCTTCATTAACAGCCTCTCCAGCTATGAGAGGATCCACACCTCTGGATGTGGCTGCAGCCTCGGTGATGGATAATAATGAACTCGCCTTAGCTTTGCGTGAACCAGATTTGGAAAAGGTCAGCAACAACGCTGCTCATGTGTTTGTGTGTTATT